>JAUMHN010174150.1:0-22043 GCA_032360265.1 Heliamphora ciliata
GATCTGACTGGAGTTTCAACTCGGAATCAAGTCGTAGTTAAAGATTAGATCTACAAGAGGTATTCTTCTAAATTAACATTGGTTGCACGAGTTTTATTTTGATCGTTCTTCGTCAAAAGTTTTATCTGGAGCCCGTTTCGGCGTTTGCCCGGCCAGTTTATTTTTTTTTATCGAAAATCGTTTTACAAAAACAATGATCATGGCAGTATTGCCTCCAACAAACCTAACCTGCCTCCTAAAACCCAATTGAGGCAAGAATCATCAGAATTTCAAGTTTAGAACATGTTAACTAAGTTTCCCAGAACATAAATAAAAAGTTGATTAGTAGAATGTAAACTTAACCTACATCCAGAAGAAGAACTTTCTATCATTCATATTGAACTTTCAGATGAAAACTCTTCCAAATGATTGTGTAACATGAGCAATCCACAAAATGAATAAAACAATGATCGCTTAATAATACTAACAAAATATCTCAGACAAAAAAGATAACCAAGTCAGTATGCAGATAGATACCTTCTCAAAAATTGTCTCCTCGGGGAGAACTGTGAGACCTTGACCCAGTTTTTTTTTTGATGTTTTTCGACATGCGTTTAGTGCTTTAGTTATTGCATGTTTATATGCGCATTTTGATGTATGATCGGGCTTAGATTCTTGGGGCCTTTGGCCGTTGTGGCGTGGGTTTAAAAAAAAAAAAAAATTTTTGGCGAGCGTATAAATATCTTTCTTTAGATATTTTTATTCAAAATATCTTTTCTTCTCTCTCTATAGTTTTGAAAACTCACCAAACGCTCTGCCTTCTCTCTAACTTCTCGGGGGCTCGGGGCTCGATTTTTGATGATCCAACAGCGGATTCTTGCTATTGGAATGGTGGGCTACGCGTTCATCCAGACAGAATTTTAGTTCGACAAAGTTCATTTTTGCACATGGATCGAGACGTTGAGTTTTTGACTCACCGAGGTAGGATCCTATACTCTCATGTTTTAGAAGGGTGCTACGTGTAATCGTGTTTTTTTTACCCGTTAAAAATGTATGAAAAACCGATTTATGTTTTGAAAAATTGGGTTTTCACTTGAAAAGGGGGTTTTTGTGTTGATTTCGGTGGATGGAATTGGGTTTTGAGTTTTTCTTTTGAGGTTTTGTGGTAGCTTTGGGTTTGGGTACGTCTGAGGGTGTCGAGAATGTGTTTGGAGACTTCGATTTGTGGTTGAGATGGTGGTTTGTGAGTGTTTAAGAGTTTTGGGGATTAGAACACCCAAGAACAGGAAATCTGGATTTTTCTCGGGTGGTAGCTCGCTCGAGCGCCCAATGTCCGCTTGAGCGGACTGGCTGCGCAGGGCCGTTTTGTTTTGATGATATCTCCCTTGTACGGATTTGAAATTGGGTCGTTCTTGTACTCAAATTGAAGTCCTAGAAGTCTTCTTTTCAATGACACCTCTCTCAGAAGAAAATAATTTTTGTAAAAAAAGTTATGATAAAAATAGTGAGGGTGTGTCAAAACTTCTAAACTTTTTTTTCATCCGTGTTGGCCGTGTTGGCCGTGTGGGGGTTCGGGTTTGCTGTGTTGGGCGTGTGAGATCCCGTATTAGTTGTGTTGGGGCCTTGGGGGTTTCTTTTGGTTGTGTGGTGGCCTCTTGGTCGATTGGGTTATGGGGCTCAATCAACTGCTCTCCTCTAGTGATTTTTAGTTGATAAGATTATGGGGTCCTGTCAATTGAAGTCGTAGAGAGGGTGTTGGTCATTTCATGCAGGGTGTTGGTACACGATTGAGTGGTGGTTGGTGCATCGTCGGGTGCGGGACGTGTTGGGTTCGGTGTTCTTTCTAGAGATGGGGTCTTGATGAGAACCGTTTTGTGGGAGGTTTGTGTTGGCCTTTGGTTAGGTTGTGTTCTGTAGTTTTTTTGTTTGTGTTGGGTGTGTGTGGGCATTGTGGGTTTATGTTAGGTGCGTGTGGGCATCGTGGGTCTGTGTTAGGTGTATGACGTGCATGGTTAGATGCGAGTTTTTGGTACACGGTTGTGTTTGTAGTGGTTAGTGCATCTTTTCGTGCAGGGGTTTGATTTTGTTTCTTGGTTTGGGTTTTCTCCTAGCGTTGACTGCTCGAGCGGTGGTTGTGCGCTCGAGCGGGCTGATGGCCGAGAGTTGGGTCGGTGGGTAACTGCTCGAGCGGTGGTGTGGCAGAGAGGAATGTCGGTAGGGGACCGCTTGAGCGGTGGTTGAGCGCTCGAGTGCTCGAGTGCTCGAGTGCTCGAGTGGTGTTGGCCTCTGGGTTTGGTTTTGGTTTTCTGCATCGCTGGTTGTCCCGGTGAGAGGACGTGTTGTCCGGTGAGTGGACGTCTGGTTATGTGGCATGTGGTGCCGTTATGTGAAACGTAGTGTTTTACGTGGTTATGTGAATTTAAAACTCTAGTTTTAATTATACATGTTGCAGGACGGATACGAGGTCTTGTGATACCTTAAACTTTGGTTTTAGTAACACATGTGTATGCATGTGCTTATGTGGTCGGACGAAAAAGTGGTTCGTGGACGAAAAAGTGACCCAATGAATGTTAGCTCTGGCTAACGATGGACAGAAATATGGTCCGAGATTTACATTAACTCTGGCTAATGATGCACTTATGTGCGAGAATCAAAAGGACGAAAATGTGGTCCTAATGATGCACTGTGCGTGGGTATCGGAAGGACAAAAATGTGGTCTTAACGATGCACTTATGTGCGAGAATCAGAAGGACGAAAATGTGGTCCTAATGATGTGCGAGAATTAGAAGGACGAAAATGTGGTCCTGACGATGCAAATGTGCATGAGTCTGAAGGATGGAAATGTGGTCCTAAAGACGTGTGTGTCGGATTCTGAAGGACGAAAAAGAGGTCCTAAAGAAGCATGTGTTGCGTGTGCTGCACGTGAGGCGTTGTATGGGATGCATGTGTTGCATCGTGTGGGTGGCGTGCATGTGTTGTGTGTGTGCACGGGATGCGTGACCTGTGCGGGTTGCGTGTGCCGCGTGAGTTGCATGTGTTGCATAAGTTAACTCCAGTTAACGGTGTAATAATTGGGGCTATGGTCCTTTGGTGAGAGTTCGAGAAAATCCTTGTGATTGGTGTGTACCATCGTGTTTTTGTAGAACTGTTATTGTGGCTTGTAAGAGCCGGTTATATGTATCATGGATTGCATGTACTACATTGTGAGACAGATAAAACCAATTTTAAATTGTTTTTAAGACTTGTGTGAATTGCGATCTAAAAACCCCTTTTCAAATATTTTCAGGGCTCCTGTGAGTGAGTCAAAAAATAGTTTGTACCCTCGCTTTCTCGTTGCATGTGAAAAATTGTTTTGAAGGCTTGAAAGAGAGTCGAAAATTGCACCTCATTTTCCTAGCATGTTTAGCTTATACTTTATGTGTTGTCTAGTTCCTGCTTAGCTTTGGCTCACGGTGTGGGATTTGAAATGTTTTTCAGGTACCGGTCACGCAGGTTGATCTGGAGGTACCGGAGGGGCAGAAGATCTGTAGTCTTTCTTTTTGCTCCTTTATAAACATGTATGCTGTAACATCTTTTTCGGCGTTGGGCCATGTAATGTAAGTCAGTTGGCGATTATATACAATGCATGTATATTTTATATTGAGAGTGTATTCTCAGGTTTGGTGTTATGTTGGTTGCTTGTGGGTGTTTCATGTGATCCGGAGTTTGGGGTGTGACAGAATAGTATCAGAGCTCTGGGTTCGAATACCTAGAGCCGTGGGAAGAGGTTGTATCATCGTGTGAGGTTGATTGCGTGTGCTTGATTGCATGTGTTTAGATGCTTTGGTAACATGAACGTGTTAGCATGTTAAGCATGAGAATGATGTGTATATGTGCGCATGGGGGTTGAACCTTTGGATTGATTAGTCATGCCTTTGGGCGTTTGGATTAACAAACTTGGGAGCCAAGTTAGAAACACGTTTAGCTGACGTGATTTCTAGCAGGGAATTTGAGTAGGTTGTCCAGATTGACACGTCATTCTTGTCGGTTCTTCTTGGTATGTGGGGTGTGTTTAGCATGAACCTATGTGTTTATGTGTTAGCACACTTTTGTGGTTAGCGTTTATGTTCATGCGACGCGTTGTGTCTTATGTTCTGTCTTTCTTTCATATAGATGTGATGTCTGCACAAAGAGGGTGAGGCCGTGTTCAAGGCTGTGGCCGTGGGTTTGGAGTTGGTGGTTGACTCCGTGGGTGGTGTGTTGTGTTGAGACAACGGTTGGTGAAGAGGTGTGGTTAGGGTGTGTTATAGAACACGTGTCTTCGAGATAGTTGGCCGTTGTTTAGGATGCCTGATCTTGTTTCACTATATCCTAGGAATGGTTTAGCTGATCATCTTGTATGCCTGTGTCGATGGTGATCGATGGTTTGTTTCCTTTTAACCTTGCGCTGAATTTCAAAGACGAAATTCCTTTAAGGGGGGTAGAGTTGTGAGACCCTGACCCGTTTTCTTTTTCGATATTTTTTAACACGCGTTTAGTGTTTTAGTTGCTGCATGTTTATATGCGTTTTGATGCATAATCAGGCTTAGATATGCATGTGGGGTTAGTTCCAGGGGCCGTTGGCTGTTGTGGCGCGGGTTTCAAAAAAAAAGAAGATATTTTCTGGTGAGCCTATAAATATCTTCCTTTAGATATTTTTGTTCAAAATATCTTTTCTTCTCTCTCCCTAGCTTTGAAAACTCACGAAACGCTCTGCCTTCTCTCTAACTTCTTAGGGGCCCGGGGCTCGATTTTCGACGATCCAACAGCGGATTCTTGCTATTGGCACGATGGGCTACGCGTTCATCTGGACAGAATTTTAGTTCGACAAAGTTTATTTTTGCACGTGGATCGAGATGTCGAGTTTTTAACTCACCGAAGTAGGATCCTAGACTCTCATGTCTTATAAGGGTGCTACGTGTAATCGTGTGTGTTTTTACCAGTTAAAAATGCATGAAAAACTGATTTATGTTTTGAAAAAATAGGTTTTGGCTTGAAAGGGGGTTTTTGTGCTGATTTCGGTGGATGAAATCGGGTTTTGAGTTTTCCTTTTGAGGTTTTGTGGTAGCTTTGGGTTTGGGCACATCTGAGGGTGTCGAGAATGTGTTTGGAGGCTTCAATTTGTGGTTGAGATGGTGGTTTGTGAGTGTTTAAGAGCTTTGAGGCTTAGAACACTCAAGAACAGGAAATCTGGGTTTTCCTCGGGTGGTAGCTCGCTCGAGCGCCCGATGTCCGCTCGAGCTGACTGGCTACATAGGGCCTTTTTGTTTTGATGATATCTCCCTCGTCCAGACTCAAAATTGGGTCGTTATTGTACTCAAATGGAAGTCCCGAAAGTCTTCTTTCCAATGACACATCTCTCATAAGAAAATTCGTTTTGTAGAAAAAGTTATGATCAAAATAGTGAGGGTGTGTCAAAACTTCTAAACTTTTTTTCCATCCGTGTTGGCCGTGTGGGGGTTCGTGTTTGCCGTGTTGGGCGTGTGAGAGCCCGTGTTGGTTGTGTTGGGGCCTTGGGGGTTTTTTTTGATCGTGTGGTGGCCTCTCAGTCGATTGGGCTATAGGGCTCGATCGATTGCTCTCCTCTAGTGATTTTTAGTTGATTGGATTATGGGGGTCCTGTCGATTGAAGTCACGGAGAGGGTGTTGGCCATTTCATGCGGGGTGTTGGTGCACGGTTGAGTGCGTGGTGGTTGGTTCATCGTTGGGTGCGGGACGTGTTGGGTTCGGTGTTCTTTCTAGAGATGGGGTCTTGGTGAGAACCATTTTGTGGGAGGTTTGTGTTGGCATTTGGTTAGGTCGTGTTCTGTAGATTTGTTGTTTGTGTTGGGCGCGTGTGGGCGTTGTGAGTTTGTGTTGGGCGCGTGTGGTCGTGGTGGGTTTATGTTGGGTGTATGACGAGCATGGTTAGATGCGAGTTTTTGGTACACGGTTGTGTTTGTGGTGGTTAGTGCATCGTTGCGTGCAGAGGTTTGATTTTGTTTCTTGGTTTGGGTTTCCTCTCAACGTTGACTGCTCGAGCGAGCTGATAGCCGAGAGTTGAGTCAGTGGTTAACCGCTCGAGCAGTGGTTGAGCGCTCAAGCAGTGGTGTGGCAGAGAGGTACGTTAGTAGGGGACCGCTTGAGCGGTGGTTGAGCGCTCGAGTGGTGTTGGCCTCTGGGTTAGGTTTTGGTTTTCTGCATCGCTGGTTGTCCCGGTGAGAGGACGTGTTGTCCGGTGAGTGGACGCCTGGTTATGTGGCATGTGGTATCGTTATGTGAAACATAGTGTTTTACGTGGTTATGTGCATTTAAAATTCTAGTTTTAATTTTGCATGTTGCATGACGGATATGAGGTCTTGCGGTACCTAAAACTCTGGTTTTAGTAATACGTGTGTGTGTGTGCTTATGCGGTTGGACAAAAAAGTGGTCCGTGGGCGGAAAAGTGGCCCGATGAATGTTAGCTCTGGCTAACGATGGACGAAAATGTGGTTTGAGATTTACGTTAACTCTGGCTAATAATGCACTTATGTGCAAGAATCAAAAGGACAGAAATGTGGTCCTAACGATGTACTTATGTGCGAGAATCAGAAGGACGAAATTGTGGTCCTAATGATGTGCGAGAATCAGAAGGACGAAAATGTGGTCCTAATGATGCACTGTGCGTGGGTATCAGAAGGACAGAAATGTGGTCCTAACAATTCACTTATGTGCGAGAATCAGAAGGACGTAAATGTGGTCCTAATGATGCACTGTGTGTATCTGTAGGACGAAAATGTGGTCCTGACGATGCAGATGTGCGTGAGTATGAAGGACGGAAACGTGGTCCTAAAGACGTGTGTGTCTGATTCTGAAGGATGAAAAAGAGGTCCTGAAGAAGCTTGTGTTGCGTGTGTTGCACGGGAGGCATTGTATGGGATGTATGTGTTGCGTCATGTGGGTGGCGTGCGTGCGTTGTGTGTGTGTACGGGATGCGTGAGCTGTGCGGGTTGCGTGTGTTGCGTGAGTTGCATGTGTTGCATAAGTTAACTCCAGTTAACTGTGTAATAGTTGGGGCTATGGTCCTTCGGTGAGAGTCCGAGAAAATCCTTCTGATGAATGTGTACCACCGTATTTCTCTAGAACTGTTATTGTGGCTTGTAAGGGCCGGTTATATGTATTATGGATTGCATGTACTGCATTGTGGGACGAATAAAATCAATTTTAAATTGTTTTTAAGACTAGTGTGAATCGCGATGTGAAAACCATTTTTCAACTATTTTTAGGGCTCCTATGGGTGAGTCAAAAGATGGTTTGTATCCTCGCTTTCCCGTTGCATGTGAAAAATTGTTTTGAAGGCTTAAAAGAGAGTCGAAAACTGCACCTCGTTTTCCTAGCATGTTTAGCTTATACTTCACGTGTTGTCTAGTTTCTACTAAGCTTTGGCTCACGGTGTGGGATTTGAAATATTTTTTAGGTACTGGTCACGCAGGTTGATCTGGAGGTGCTAGAGGGGTGGAAGATATGTAGTCTTCTTTTTTGCTCCTTTATAAACATGTATGCTGTAACATCTTTTTCGGCATTGAGGCTGTGCAATGTAAGCCGGTTGGCGATTATATACAATGCATGTATGTTTTATATTGAGAGTGTATTCTCGGGTTCAGTGTTATGCTTAGTTGCTTATGGGTGTTTCACGTGACCCGGAGTTTGGGACGTGACAAGAACACTCTGATATACCATATGCAGCTATGGACAACACAATAAAGGTGCAATTGTTCCAACACATGGGCTGTAGTAGCCCATTGGACAACACCTGAGAGCTTAGGTGATGGTTTGTGCAACATGCAACTGCTGTGCACCAAAGCTGATGTGCAACAAAGCTGCTGTGACTGCTTTGTTTTAAATAAATGGCCATTACTTGCCCATTGCACAACACATGGGACCTTAGTTGCTAATATATGTGCAGGAAGCAACTATAATGCAGCAAAGCTGCTGTGGCTACAACTGTTGCAACACATGGCCTTTTGCTGGCCATTGGACAAGAGGTCACAACTGCATCTCTAAGTTCGTCAGCAAGCAATTAGCATGACTGAATCAGCTTTGCTGAGTTGACGTTTTTTCTATTCAAATGGTAAAGTACACACAGGTCACATGATGTAGGTATTCAAGGAGGCTGTCCAAAGTTTTTGTATTGTAATGGTTAGAAGGTGAGCCAACTTTGGCGGGTGTTGCATATATTAGGTCTTGGTGCAAATGGAACAATTGAACCACCGACTAAGTTGCAGTAGTAATAATTCCTAAACAAAAGAGCTAGTAGGGAAAAAGTTCAAAATTTGTTTACATATAAAGTTGAAAAACCAATAAAAGTTAATAAATATAGGATTAACAAAGTTCAGCAAAAGCATCAACTGTCTGGTGATCAAGATCAATAATCTTTTCAATCAATTGAACAAATGGGTTTGTTGAGTGCCATTGGCAACCCACAACAAAAAGGAAACATGGACCAAGAACATGAAGAAGCAATCATGTGACAACAATTCTAAGCAATTAAAATATAACGAACTAACAAGCATGTTAGCATAGGAAAAATATAGATAAATTTAACATCACTACATAGTAAATAGATTGGTCACATAAATTGGCGACCAACAAAAAAAAAAGAGACATTAAGGAACATATTTCACATAATTGATCCAACAAAAAAACAATTCGATGGTATAAAAATTCAACATTGGACAAATATGGCATATCATTCATCCAAGGAGACATATTAAAGAACATACCACATGATTGATCTATGAATCAAACAACTCATGAGTTACTATTGAATTGCAAAAGAAAAAATTCTATTCGAACTGGTCAATAGGAATGGCAGGTTAAACGCTCCCCAACACAACAGAGTCATTGATGAAGAATTCTAATGAGCATGTAATTCTTGTTTATTTGTTGTATTCAAAGGTTGCTAAAGACCAATTGACTTTTCAACCCACAAAATAAAAGTTAGGCATATAAACAAGAAGAACTAAGAAAACAATCATCATTATAAAATCAACACAATTGACAAATAATTAAATTCAATATTACAATTTATTATGCAAACTATTTCTAAAAATTGAAATGCTTCAAGCAAGACCAAACGTTATGCAACATACTACAATTAATTGTTCTAGCAACAAAACATGTAGAAGCAAATATTTAGAATCAGAAAACAACACGTGTAGATATAGCTAGCTAATGATAGCAATAACAAAATTCTAAGTGAATTGCAATTTTTTTTGTCTATTAATTGTGTTCATATGCCACTCGGTAACAATTGACAATTAAATCTGAGGAAACATTGTTCATCACACGAACAAAAATAAGTATGAGAAGTAAGCATAGCTAATAACCAAGTGCCAAAAATCTAAATTACAAATTGGCACAATTCATGATGACGCACTACCATCACTATATATACGCTTAAATTCTTCACTTTTATATCTTGAATATAATTCAAGATATTCTCTATCTGCCCTCGCATCGACAATTTTTTCCAGCTCTATCAACTATGTTAGAGCAGGTTGTGTATTGAGGATTTTTCTGATCTCACGTTGCAAATAATAATTGGAGCAAGCGCGCTGTAAGAAGCTAAGGACTTCTTTTCTTAGCTGCACATAATTGCCCGTTGGTTCGCTTGTTACTGAGACCTCAGAAGACGGAGATTGTTGCACATAATTATCAACAATCATTCATTGTGCAGGATGCAATCTTATTTCAGCACATGAATTTTGAAACTTCAAACAATCAGCAGGGCATGAGTTTCGCCTAATCATTTCTTAGAAAACATAATATAAAATAACAAACAAGAAGACAAGATTTAGTAAGGAAAAACCTAGAAATAATCATATATAATGGTTTTACAAAGAGTTGATCATATTTTGTTCATTTCAGAATCATTAAGATAAAATCTAGAAATAATAATAACTTACTGAAACTCGCTAAAATGTATTAGTAGTTTAGAGTGAACTCCCAATATTCTAAAATTCAGAATTAATAGTCTTATGCGTATGTGGTATTATTAATAGTCCTATGCGTATATGTAATACGTATTGCGAATTATGTAATAAGAATAAGCAAAACAACAAATTTAGAATATGTAATAAGGGCTTGGAAGTAATAAAAGTGGTGCAAATTTGCGTATTAAGAACAAACCTTCGAACTACACCATAACCAAAATGACTACTCATTATGAGCTATTAGTACTCTACAGTGGACTACTAATATACTATGTATTTCTAATTCAGTTAAAGTTGCGAAACTACACATACATTATATAAAATATTTAGGAGACATAAATTGAAAAGTCTTAATTTACACTACTATCAATTCAATTAATTTAATTAATAGGTAAAAATAAAAAATAGAACAAAAAACAAGAAAAAAAGAAACACAAATCAAAAGTAGGTATTATAGCATAACACTTTAAGGTGAGAGGTTTCCAATCTCCCAATATTATCAAATATAGTAGAGACTTGTAACTCTAACAATATGAACTCTATTAAAGTAATAACTTTCGCCAAATGACTCAAGATGAAACATTAATCTCTGAACCCCAAGTGATAATTTCAATTGTTCTGTTGCATTTAACTACTTACAAAATTATGATTTTGCTTCATTAGTTAGACACCATATAAAATTCAACTTCTATAAAGTTTGTTTGTCCTACCTCTTATTACTTTTCCACCACAATTATATGCCAGTAGTTTTTAGTGTAGACCAATAATTTAAATTTTCATTTATGATTTTAGCACGAATTGAGAACCATCAGTGAATTGCCAATAAACTGGCAGCAATGATATTATAATTGTGCATATTCGCAAATTTAAAAGCCTAAAATTAGAAGTCTAGTTTTAGAAATCTGAAATTAGCAAACAACGGTGCAAAAAATCATAGATAAATTACAAAGGGAAAAGGGCATCAATTTCTTACTGTAGCTATCAAATATCAAATACTTTTATAAGCAAGAGTACTCATGAAGAATATAACCTAAATAATGATTTAAAGAAAACTGAATTAAAAAAGCAACTACAATATGAAGCACAATAACTTAGCTGTTCTATTCCAAGAAAATAATCATAACAATATCCATTTGTATAATCTGGATAATATAATTGTGAGATTTGGTTCCGTTTCCTTTTGATATATATGCATATTCGGTGTTTTTCGATGCACGTTTTGGCATTTTTGCTTTAATATTCTTATATGCGTTTTGATGCATGTTTCGGATTAAATATGCATGCGGAGTTGATTCCCGGGGGTGTAGGGAGTTACAGTGCGAATTTAAAAAATTAAAAAAAAAATATTTTGAAGGCTTATAAATATTTGGAGTTAGATATTGTTTCAAAAGATATTTTCAAAACTTACTCGCTAAGTTTTCTCTTTTTTGGCTTTACCTTCTCTCTAACTTCTCGGGGGTTTGGGGCTTGGTTTTTGATGGACCAACAGCCGATCTTTGTAATTGGCATCGTGGTCTATGCATCCATCAAGACGAAATTTCATTCCAGCGAAGCTCGTTTTTGCATATAGATCGAGACGTCGAGTTTTTGACTCACCGAGGTAGGATCTTAGACTCTATTGTCTTAAAGGAATATTACGTGTAATCATATGCATCTTTACCATTGAAAAAATGTATGAAAAATCGATTTAAAGATCAGGTTTTGGTTTAAAATCATTTTTGTATGTTTTTGGTTGGGACAACCGGGTTTGAGGCTTTTCGTTTGGTGGCTCTTGATGTTTTGGGCTTGTGTATGTCCGTGGGTGTTAATAATATGTGGGTTGGTAGATTTATATGTGTTTGAAGCATCTTTGTGAGTGTTTGAGAGTTTTGGGGCTTGGAATTCGAAACAGGAAAAATCTGGAGCGTATATGCACGCTGAAGGGCGCTCAAGCGCCCAGTGGCGCTGCTTTCTGGTGGTGAGGCGCTCAAGCGCCTAGCGAGCGCTTAGCGAGCGCTGTGGCCGCAGGGCCATTTTTTTAGACCATTTTCTTTTGATCGTATCTCCCTCATCCGAACTCGAAATTGGGTTATTGTTGTGCTCAGATTGAAGCCCCAGAAGTCTTCTTTCCAATGGAACCCCTTTGACTTTAAAATTCTTTTTGTATAAAAGGTTATGAGCAAAATAGTGAGGGTATATCAAACTTTCTTAACTGTTTTTCATCCATTTTTGGCTAAACGTCATGTTTTATGTTTACACCTTGTTTGTTTGGGTAAAATGCATATTTTGCGCTTTTCTTTATTTATTACACGATATGACTTGTGGATGTTCATAGTTTTCAAAAGGCGATTTTAAAAACGAAAGATTTGTGAAAATCTTGAAACCTGTTTTTGAAAGTTTGGAGCTAACTTTTGGGGTTGAGTCTCAACTTTATAAATGTTTTGTTTGATTTCCATGTTGATGGATGAATCTATGTTTTGTTTGATCTCTATGTTGATAGATGGATCTTTATACATGTTTAATGTATAAATATGAAAACATTTTGGTTTTGTGAAATAATGCTCTAGATGTACCGGGATAGTGGGTATGTGGCACGAGTTACCCTCGGTGGAAGTCCAGAAACGTGCACAGAGTAGGTACCTTTGTCCTTCGGGATAGTTCCCGTAAAGAAGGTGTGTAGGTGCTTTTGTCCTTCGATTTTAATTCGTAAAGTTAGCAGTTACGTTGTGGTGTTTCGTATAGAACTTGTTATTACCTAACCGGTCCTAAGATGTTTAGGGATTGGATAATGGGCAAGAGTCTATAGTTGCTACCTCTGTCCCTTTGTGACGGAGTTGGTATATAGGATTTATTTCTCTTTCCTCGGTTGTATGATCCGAGTGGAAAACAACATTTTAGTTACAGTTTTCTTTAACTGTTACGTGCATTAGTTTTAATGCTTGGTTTGATTGTGGTTGAGTTAGCTCCCACCATATGATTTTATATCCTGCTTTACAGCTTTATAGTCTGTTTCTATTGGGCTTTGGCTCATGGTGTGGAATTTTGTTGTAAAAACCTTTTCAAGCCTGGAGGTTGATGATCACGAGGAGCTGATCTAGTGGTGCCCGTGATGGCTTAGGACTTTATTAGTTTTTCTTTTGTATGCCTGTTTCTAAAGACGTGTTTTGTACGCCTCAGGGCGATATAATTATGCATGTTGGATCTGGATATTTACTGCTTATGAAGATGCATGTTGGGTATTATTCTGATTTCAACAGGTAGATTTGAATGTATGAAAACCTATTTTTTTTTAAATCTAGTGTTTGGTGGATTTTCATGTGACCCTGGATTTTAGGGCGTGACAACTTGGTATCAGAGCTCTGGGTTCGAATACCTAAGAGTCGTAGGAAGAGGGTTTATCACTTGGTGACGTTGATTACGTATGCTTGGTTGCATGTGTTTAAACATTTTTACAACATGCTGATAGCTTGTTGAGTATGATCGTTTGTGTATGTATGGGTATAGAGGTTGAATCTCAGGAATGATGAGTCATGCCTTAGGGCATTTGGAATAACAGATTCAGAAGCCAAGTTAGAAACGCGTTTGGCTGACGTGTTTTCTAGCTAGGAATCTGAATAGGTTATCTAAATTGACGCGTCTATCTTGTTGGTTCTCCTCGGTATGTGAGATGTGTTTACATAACCTTAAGTAGCTACGTGCTGCCATGCTTATGTGCGTTACGTGTTTATGTTATGTACTGACATGTTGTAGAAAGCTTATCCTGTTAAATTGCTTATATAGACTTATGTCCACGGGGGAGGACGTGGACGGGGTCGTGGTTGAGGCCATAATTGAGGTCGTGCTTATGCTTAGGTTTCGAAAGAAGGGGACATTCATGCCCCACAAAAATAGGTGGGTGGTGCTGATGTCATACAGGAGATGCTTACTACTATGAGAGCTATGGCAGAGGCGACCAGGGCCGGAGTGAGGGCTCCTGAGCCAAGAGCCTCTGTGGCTATGAGGGAATTTTGGCAGTTGGATCCTCCAACCTTTTCTGGGGAGCCGGACCCCAAAGTTGCTACTGAGGGGTTGGAAGTGACCACGAATATCTTTGATACTCTAAAAATCGAGGAGGATGCTTTACGTGTGAAGTTGGCGGCGTTCCAATTGCGGGAAGATGCTAGGGAGTGGTGGAAGTTTGGTCGCGAATCTGTCGCGGTTCACAGCTGAGATGGTATCTACAGAGGAATTGCGCACTAGGAGGTTTGAGAGGGGCCTTCAACCTGCCATCAAGGATAGGATTGCAGCTCTGGGTCTAGATGTGTACATCGCACTGGTGGAAGCCGCTATTCGAGTAGAAAACTCAATGGCAGAGAGTCGCATAGTTAAAGAGAGTGGGAGTCAGCAGGGCAGTGGAGATGCACAGTTCCAGAGGCATGGGAAAAAGAGCCAGAGGTTGTCTGGACATAGTTCTCATTTTGTTGGATCGTATCAGCCGTAGTCGTCCACACTTGCACCTTCAGTGGCTTCAACAGGAAGGGCAGAACAGAGAGAGCTGATTTGTTATTGATGTGGACAGCTGGGGCATCGTTCGCCAGAGTGCCCACGGAAGGGCCAGGTCTAGAGTTCAGCGTCTGTTCAGTCACAGGCAAGAGGCCCACCAGTATGCTTTGGGTGTGGTCAGTCCAGGCATATTCATAAATTATGTCCCCGAAAAGGGAGTGTTCAGGGTGCGACCAGAGCGCCAGCTACTCTATCTGCACAGAGATGACAGATTCCTCAGTAACCTAAGGCCTAAATGTCTAGGTTTGCAAAAAGAGGTGCCTCAGCACAGTCTGTGAGGCAGCCAACGACTCAAGGTTATGGTGGGCAGACCAGACCACCATAGGCCAGAGCTTTTGTTCTTGCTGATCACAGTGCTTCCAAAGCACCAGTTGCACCTGATGCTGCAGCTACTCCAGCCATGATCAGAGCTACTCTTCTAGTCTATAGATCATAGGCCAGTGTTCTCATCGACACAGGAGCATCACATTCTTTTATCTCCTCTGCTTTTGCATCTGCATTGGGGTTACAAATAGACCCGTTGGGTAGTGCGTTGAGTGTAGAGACCCTAATCAGTGGGAATGTGGTGTTGAGTAGAGTTTGCAGATCTTGTGAGTTAGGAGTCACCGGTCGTTGTTTAGAGTTTGATTTTATCATTCTAGACATGACCACGTTTGATGTCATCCTGGGAATGGACTGGCTGACTACCTACTGTGCCTTTATAGATTGTGAGCGACAGAGAGTGTCGATCTGTACACCAGAGGGTGATTGCTTCTACTTTGTGGGTGACTGGGATGAGGGCTTGGTGTCTATGCCCAGTGTCGCTCAGGTTCGATGGAACTTGGGTTTTCTCTTTTCTTCTCTTAGGTTGGATGAGACAGTTGGGGTTCGGGAGGAGTTACCCCCTATGGTTTGTGATTACCCAGATGTCTTTCCAGACGACCTATTTTAGTTGCCACCGAGCCGTGATGTGGAGTTCTCCATTGATCTTGTCCTGGGAGCTACTCCCATCTCTATGCCGTCTTACCGCTTTGCACTGACTGAGTTGCGAGAACTCAAGGTACAACTATAGGAGTTGCTTGACAAAGAGTTTGTACGGCCGAGTACATCACCGTGGGGAGCTTCAGCTCTTTTTGCAAAGAAGAAGGATGGGTCTTTGAGACTGTGCATAGACTACAGGAAGCTGAATCAAGTAACGGTGAAGAAGAAGTATCCTATGCCGAGGATTGATGACTTGTTTGATCAGTTGAAGGGGTCGCGTTGCTTCCCAAAGATTGACTTGAGGTCAGGGTATCACCAGTTGAGGATTAGGGATGAGGACATAGCGAAGACCGCCTTTTGAACCCGTTATGGTCACTACGAGTTTCTGGTCATGTCGTTTGGTTTGACGAACGCCTCTACAACATTTATGAGTTTGATGATACGTATCTTCCACGCTTATTTGGACAGTTTGTGGTCGTGTTTGTAGATGATATTCTTATATATTCACCCATGAGGGAGATGCAAGAGGAGCATCTGCATGTTGTCCTACAGCATCTGAGAGAACATCGCTTGTATGCAAAGTTCAAGAAGTGCGAGTTTTAGATGTCAGAGGTGAGATTCCTTTGGACACGTGGTGTCGAAGGATGAGGTGTCAGTGGACTCGTCGAAGACTGATGCCATGATGGATTGGTAGCGACCGAAGAACATTTTTGAGATCTGTAATTTTCTGGGTTTGGCAGGTTACTATCGGTAGTTCGTGTAGGACTTTTCTAGGCTGGCAGCATCTATGACGCGTCTGACGTGGAAGGGAGTTATGTTCGTGTGGAGCGAGTCCTATGAGTCAGCATTCTAGGAACTGAAGAGGAGATTGACCAGTGCGCCAATGTTAATTATTCTAGAGAGGGGTCTAGGGTATACAGTGTATTGCGATTCGTCGCACGATGGTTTGGGTTGTGTATTGAAGCATGGAGGGAAGGTTGTGGCCTATGGTTCTCGACAGTTGAAGACGCTTGAGAAGAACTACCCTACACACAATCTGGAGTTGGCAGCCATGGTCTTCGCCTTGAAGACATGGCGGCATTATCTATATGGTGAGCACTTCGAGGTTTTCTCTGATCACAAGAGCTTAAAATACTTGTTTTCACAGAAAGACTTGAATTTTTGCCAACGACGATGGATGGAGTTGCTGGGAGATTACGACTTTGATTTGTAGTACCATCTGGGAAAGGCAAATGCCATAGCCGACACACTCAGTAGGAGATCCCATGGTTCGTTAGCTTTTGTGGCTATGCGAGAATGGGATATGCTTAGAGATGTTGGGGAGTTTGATCTGTGTCTCGGGGAGACAAGGAGAGGTGCGACTTTATATTTAGTAGCTTCACAGCCCGCATTGGTTGCACGCGTGTTAGAGGCTCAGTGAACCGATTAGGAGGCGCAGATGATACGGGACCGCATTGCCAGTGGGATGGATACTACGGGATGGGTTGTAGGGCTAGATCAGAGTTTGAGGTTAACGGGGAGATTATTTGTGCCAGAGTCATGCCGTGCTGAGGTGCTACATGATCTTCATCATTAACGTCTTGCAATGCATCCAGAAGGCACGAAGATGTATCATGATTTGCGCCGTCAATTTTGGTGGACGGGAATGAAGAGGGACGTGATCCGATTTGTCTCTCGGTGCCTTACTTATCAGCAGGTGAACGTAGAACACCAGAGATTGCCAAGATTGTTACAGCCGTTGCCTATATCTGAGTGAAAGCGGGAGAATATCACGATGGATTTTATATCAGAACTTCCTCGCTTGTCGAATGGACACGTCGCTGTTTGGGTTGTGGTTGACAGGTTAAAGAAGTCGACACACTTCCTTCCCGTTCGTGTGAAGGATTTGGGGGATAGATTGGGTAGGTTGTATGTCCGCGAGAAAGTCCGACTACATGGAGTACCTGTGACTATTGTTTTTGATCGAGACCTGCGTTTTACATCGCACTTTTGGCAAAGTCTTAAGGTGGCCTTGGGAACGAGCTTGACTTTTAGTACGACTTTTCACCCACAGACAGACGATCAGCCTGAGAGGACCATCCAGATTTTAGAGGACATGTGAGAGCCTGTGTGCTTAATTTTTGGGGTTCTTGGGAGGATCACCTATCATTGGCAGAGTTTACATACAACAACAGTTACCAGTCCAGTATTAGGATGGCACTGCATGAGGCTTTGTATGGTAGGCCGTGTAGGTCGTTAGTGTGTTGGACAGATGTGAGAGAGACCACTATTTTGAGACTCGACTTAGTATGGGAGACAACAGAGAAGATTATCGTGATTCGTCAGCGTCTGGTGACAGCTTAGAGCCGCCAGAAGAGTTATGCTGATCAGAGGAAGAGACCGTTAGAGTTTGCAGTGGGGGATCACGTGTTTCTGAAGGTCTCGCCACGAAGAGGGTTGTTGAGGTTTGGTCGTAGCGGGAAGCTATCACCGTGCTTTATTGGACCATTTGAGATCTTGGAAAGGATTGGCGTGGTAGCATACCGTCTGGCCTTGCCACCTTAGTTAGCATTTGTGCATAATGTATTCCATGTTTCTATGCTTCGGAAGTATGAGCCTAACCCTTCACATGTGTTAGATTGGGCCGAGCTGCGGGTTGATGAAGATGTTACTTATGAGGAGCATCCAGTGAAAATTCTAGATATGAAGGAGCAAGTGTTGAGGAGGAGAACGATTGCTTATGTCAAAGTCCTATGGCTTCATCACGGGGTTGAAGAAGCGACGTGGGAGCTTGAGTCTGGGGTTCGTGCGAGATACTCAGAGTTGTTTACCTCGTGACCTTGTAGTGAATTTCGGGGGTGAAATTCCTTAAGGGGGGAGAGTTGTGAGACCTGATTCTTTTCCCTTTTGATATATATATATATGCATATTTAGTGTTTTTCGATGCATGTTTTGGCATTTTTGCTTTAATATGTTTATATGCCTTTTGATGCATGTTTCGGTTTAAATATGCATGCGGGGTTGATTCCCGGGGGTGTAGGGAGTTACGGTGCGAATTTCAAAAATACAAAAAAAAAATATTTTGGAGGCCTATAAATATATGGAGTTAGATATTTATTCAAAATGTATTTTCAAAACTTACTCGCTAAGTTTTTTCTTTTTTCTCTCTACCTTCCCTCTAACTTCTTGGGGGCCCGGGGCTTGGTTTTTGACGGACCAACATCCGATCTTTGTTATTGGCATCATGGCCTACGCATCCATCCGGATGAAATTTTATTTCGGCGAAGCTCGATTTTGCACGTGGATCGAGGCATCAAGTTTTTGACTCACCGAGGTAGGATCCTAGACTCTATTGTCTTAAAGGGATACTACGTGTAATCAAATGCATCTTTACCGTTTAAAAATGCATGAAAAATCGATTTAAAGATTGAGTTTTGGTTTAAAATCGTTTTTGTATGTTTTCGGTTGGGAGAACGGCTTTGAGGCTTTTCGTTCGATGGTTCTTGGTGTTTTGGGCTCGTGTATGTCCGTGGGTGTTAATAATACGTGGGTTGGTAGGTTTACATGTGTTTTGAAGCATCTTTGTGAGTGTTTGAGAGTTTTGGGGCTTGGAATTCGAAACAGGGAAAGTCTGGAGCGTTTGTGCATTCTGAAGGGCGCTCAAGCGCCCAGCGGGCACCTAGTGAGCGCTGCTTTCTGGTGGTGAGGCGCTCAAGCGCCTAGCGAGCGCCGTGGCCGTAGGGCCATTTTTTTGGACCATTTTTTTTTGATCATATCTCCCTCACTCGGACTCGGAATTGGGTCATTTTTGTGCTCAAATTGAAGCCCCAAAAGTCTTCTTTCCAATGGAACTTCTCTAACTTTAAAATTTTTTTTGTAGAAAAGGTTATGATCAAAATAGTGAGGGTATGTCAAACTTTCTTAACCGTTTTTCATCCGTTTTTGGCCAAATGTCATGTTTTAGGTTTATAGCTTGTTTATTTGGGCAAAAAGCATGTTTTGCGCTTTTCTTAGTTTATTACATGATATGACTTGTGGATGCTCATAGTTTTCAAAAGGTAGTTTTGAAAACAGAGGATTTGTGAAAATCTTGAAACGTGCTTTTGGAAGTTTGGAGCTAATCTTTGGGGTTGAGTCTCAACTTTATAAATGTTTTGTTTGATCTCCATGTTGATGGATGAATCTTTATACATGTTTAATGTATAAATGTGAAAACGTTTTGATTTTGTAAAATAATTCTCTAGACGTACCAGGATAGCGGGTATGTGGCACGAGTTGCCCTTGGTAGAAGTCCAGAAACGTGTGCAGAATAGGTACCTTTTCCTTCGAGGAAGTTCCCGTAAAGAAGGTGTGTAGGTGCTTTTGTCCTTCAATTTTAATCCGTAAAGTCAGCAGTTGCATTGTGGTGCTCCGTATAGAACTTGTCATTACCTAACCGGTCCTAAGATGTTTAGGGATTGGGTAATGGGTAAGAGTCTATAGTTGCTACCTCTGTCGTTTTGTGACGGAGTCGGTACATAGGATTTATTTCTCTTTCCTCGGTTGTGTGATCCGAGTGAAAAATAACATTTTGGTTACAATTTTCTTTAACTGTTATGTGCATTAGTTTTAATGCCTGGTTTGATTGTGGTTGAGTTAGCTCCTACCATATGATTGCATATCTTACTTTACAGCTTTATAGCCTATTTCTATTGGGCTTCGGCTCACGGTGTAGAATTTTGTTGTAAAAACATTTTTAGGCCTGGAGGTTGATGATCGCGAGGAGTTGATCTAGTGGTGCCCGTAATGGCGGAAGACTTTAATAGTTTTTCTTTTGTATGCCTGTTTCTGAAGGCGTGTTTTGTACGCCTCGAGGCAATATAATTATGCATGTTAGATCTGGATATTTATTGCTTATGAGAGATGCATATTGGGTATTATTATGATTTCAACAGGTGGATTTGAATGTATGAAAATCTATTTTTCTAAAATATGATGTTTGGTGGATTTTCATGTGATCCTGAATTTTGGGGCGTGACAATAACTCTGTCAAACTTTGTAAGTGTTATTTTCATATTTAATGACTCCACAAATTGCTCAATCAAATAAAATCACTTGTAGAATCAAAAGATTAAGTCTTAAAAAGTACCCATAATATGAAATCACTTGTAGAAACAAAAAGCTCATAAAGAATTTGCATGTATTTTTTTTTGTAAATCTATTCTTTCATGTTTGATTGTTTGTTCCTCGCTATTCTAACATCATCAGCGTGAGTTCTATAACTCTGCCTAATATGTTCTCTTTTTGCAGCGATCTGGTGCCTTATTTTATTTTATTTTTTCTTCGTTTTGTTGTCTAAAAGCTCTCTGGAAATCTAAGCCAAAATGACTGGAAAAATTAAAATATAAGGTAACTTGAAATACATAGAAATAGAGAGTTTAGGCTAGAAAATCAAAATCTCAAGGTAAGTTTCAAGATAGAAATCGAGAGCCAAGATTGTCGCAAACTTGTAGGGACTGATAATCGAAAATGTAAATTGATCCAAGAAATGTAGATCCACCAAAAAAACAATGAAGGTTGGACCAAAAATATAGAGAAGAACAGAGAGTTTACTCAGTTGTTGGTGAACCCAAAAATCACCGGCGTCGCGGAGGTAGAGCGGCGGCTATAGGACGGCAAAAAAAGGAGGGCGACGACTGATTCGGTGCCTTTTTTTTTCTTTGTTTTGTTGTCTTAAAGCTCTCTAGAAATCTAAAGCCTAAATGACCGAAAAAAATTAAAATCTAAGGTAACTTGAAATACATAGAAACAGAGAGTTTAGGCTGGAAAATCAAAATCTCAAGGTAAGTTTCAATATAGAAACCGAGAGCCAAGATTGTCGTGTGAGGACCTGTCACGCCCCGAACATCCGGGTCACGTGAAAGTCCACCAAAACACCCATTTAAGGAAAAATAGGTTTCATAGTTGATAATCAAAATACAATATTTGGATAAAAGATCCCCACAGTTCAACTCTCATAAACTGAAAACATGCATCTCATACATAAATAAACATATCGCTAAAAGACGTACAGAACCAGCCATCACAGGCGTTACATGTAAAAGTACATGTACAAAAATAGGAAAAACTATAGCAAGTCTTCCATTACCTCTGCAACTAGGTCAACTCTTCATGCTCACCTGAAAAATGTTTTACAGCAAAATTTCACACCGTGAGCCGAAGCCCAATAGAACATAGACAATAAAACTATAAAGCATGCTATGCAATTATACACACACGTGCTCAACCACAAGAGCCAAAAATGTTTTCCTTCCAAAACCACAAGTTTTTCGTCAGACTATCACAAGTCTCAAAAAGGTTTTATCTCATAAAACCCCACATTTTTCATCCTTCAAACTA
Source organism: Heliamphora ciliata (assembly GCA_032360265.1). Lineage (NCBI taxonomy): Eukaryota > Viridiplantae > Streptophyta > Magnoliopsida > Ericales > Sarraceniaceae > Heliamphora > Heliamphora ciliata. The sequence continues at coordinate 21,789 of JAUMHN010174150.1, forward strand.
TGCATATCTCCTAACAGATATCATGCCACAGTTAAGGGAAAGTAGTAATCAAAAACTTAATTTTGTTCAACCGGATCACACAACCGGGATCAAACGTTATTTTCCCACTCGAAACACACAACCAAGGAAAATAAAACGATAAGCTGTAATAAAACAGTAAGCTCCACTCAGGCCACTTAGCTGAGGAGAAAGATATAAATGTAGTCCTATGTACCGACTCTGCCACATCGACAAAGGTAACAACTATAGACTCTC
>JAUMHN010174260.1:0-22037 GCA_032360265.1 Heliamphora ciliata
AAATTAAAGATATTTATTTATAGGAAATGAAATATTAAAATCATCAAAATTAATTAATGAAGCACTTGGGCTAACATACATCATTTGGATAAAAATTCCAATAGTTGAACTCTCATAAACTATAAACATGCATTCTCATACATGAATAAATATATCACCTCAAGGCGTACAAAACAAGCCTTCTGAAATAGGCGTCACATGTATAAGTACATGTCCAAAATAGAAAACTACAACTAGTCTTCCGCCACCACAGGAATCTAGGTCAACTCCTCATGCTCACCTTAAAAGGTCTTACAACAAAATCCCACACCGTGAGCCGAAGCCCAATAGAAAGAAGACAGTAAAACTGTAAAACAGGCTATGCAATCATAAGCATACGGGCTCAACCATAGGAGCCAAAAAGGTTTTCCTTCCAAAATCACAAGTTTTTCATCAGACTAACACGAGTCTCAAAAAAGTTTTATCTCATAAAACTCTACATTTTTCATCCTTCAAAATATGCATATCATCCTAATAGATATCATGCCACAGTTAAGGGAAAGCTGTAAATAAATAGTAAGCTCTACTCAGGCCACTCAACTGAGGAGAAAAATAAAATATAATCCTATGTACCGACTCTGCCACACAAACAAATGTAACAGCTATAAACTCCTGTCCATTATCCTAGTCCTGAACCACTTAAGGCCTGCTAGATAATGGCAAGTTCTATATGGAGCCACAACAATAAAGCCACTCACGGGGCAACATACTTCTTTACGAATTTCCATGACCGTTGGACGAAGCTAACCAAACCACGTTTACGGGGATTAACCTAAGGGACCGTAGCGAACCCACTCTGCGCACATTTTTGAACTTCCACCAAGGAGCAATAGAAGCCCAACTCAAGACCACACACTGTCACGGTACATCTACGGAAACATTTAAAAACCCGCCGTAGCTCAACTATGAAAACCCACAAAATAGTCAATACACCACATGTATAAAGAGAGATCCAATCCATCAACATGGAGATTTAAAATTATTTCCAACAAAACGTTTAAGAGTTGAGACTCAACCCCGCGGGTTAACTCCAAACCTCTAAAAAGACATTTCTCACCATTTTTACAAAATACCTTGTTTTCAAACCTCCTTTTGAAAACTACGGATACCACGTACCCGAATCACATATACAACCGAGAAAAGGCGTAAAAATCCACTTTTACCCAAAACTCAGGTTTACACATGAAAATCACATTTGATGTATTTTCTACCTAGTGAAAACACATATAATTACATATATCACCCGTATACAGTAATATGGTCTAGAATCCTACCTCGGAGAGTCAAGAACTCGATGTCTCAAAACTGAACAGCATCAGAACGAGAATTCGATTAGATGGATGCGAAGTCCTCGGCCCTGATTGCAAGGATCCACAAAGGATTAAACACAAAACTAAGCCCCAGGCCCTCAAAGCTAGAGAGAAGGCAGAGAAAAGGGGAAACTTAGCTGTTAAGAAAGGTTTAAACAAATATCTCCAGCCCCTTGGATATTTATAAGCACGCCAAAAAGTTTCTGTTCAGTCGATCGAACCCTTGAGTTTAGTCGACTGAACCCAAAATTTTCAGTTCAGTCGACTGGGCCAAGCCCTCCAGTCAACTAAACTGCTGGGTAGTGTGTTTTCGACACTGAAACAAGGTTTTTGGTCCAAACACAAGCCAAACAAGCCTCTACCAAACCCCAAAAAGTGTATAACACATTTATATATGCTGTTCTACAACTTTAAAGTATAACTCATGCATCGAAACTATTCATATACTAAAGGAACATGTCAAATATATAAATATCTCAAAAGAACAAGGTTTTGGGTCTCACACCCCATGTCCTTACATGCTTGGACTTGCGCGGGCCGCAGGCCTTGTAGGGTGACGCACACGAAGTTCAAAGCGATCCATGTCGTAATCGATGCCTACAAAAAACAAAAAAAAAGGCAATGAGAATGTAGGAGATGGGGCATTAGTTACTAAAAAGTATAATACATATAACTATGCTAAACCCAACACGATATTCAATTTCCTTTGGAGACTTGATCGATGGAACCTCGGCCTTCTCTACTTCATACCGCTTCGAGGCAACCTTTGCTATATTCTCGTATTTCAGCTTCTTAATTTTTGAAAGCGCCTTCCACTTCTTTCCCACTTCTCGCTTAAACTATGAGAATTAACCATCATATAACAATAATTATACATAAAACGCATGAAACTAATAAAATTGAGCATCACCATAGATGCAACGAAGACAATACCTCAAGGCCTAGAACGTCGGCGGATGACTGTTGTTTTCTCTTCGTGCATTCGTCTTGACTACAACCGCAAATAGTGAGGCATTAATATGATAACAAATAACATGGTATCTGACATGGAAATATATTTACAAATCTTATTAAAAATAAATCCATGCGCCGCAAGGTCTCTTAGGGATCGCGTGTTCTCCCTTTTTTCCATATGAACTGTAAAACAAACAATAAACATTCATTGGTAAGTTATTTCAAGCGAAAACAAGGAAGACATAAGTCCTTTTGTCCCTCTAAGATCCAGTATTACTAACCCAAGCATAAAGGCAATTAAAGAATATTTTATTTAAATCACTCATGCATTCCAATAATTATTCATTTGGTCTATTTTCACAATATAATTCATGCATGTCATAAAGAAATGAGATAACAATATAAAAGAGTTAGAATCCATGCTGCCTTGATTTTCCTATCAACTTTTATGTATAACAATTGATGTGACAGGATTAAATATAAAGTATACGTGCATAGGAAGAAAGACATTGTGTGGTAGCTATAGAGAATAAGAAATATTTAGATCGCATTCCACAAATCAAAAATTAAGTTAGAAAAACTTCACCAAAAGATATGTCCAATTTCGTAGTTACCTATTAAATTACTCAACTTAATGAGAAACTTCATGAAGCATGGGTATTTGTGAAGCAATGACATGTCCAACAAATTGTTTCATCGTTATTTCTTCACAAGTAATGAATCGGGAAATTTTTTTATTTTTTGTTGTGAAGAATTATGATCCAATTGTATACTATGTAGATACAAACAAATATCCACTCTACATTTTATATAAGTTACGAATTTCGAGAACTTTGTATGTAGAGAATTTCAGCTGTAGATATCTCATCCTTCTTTGTACTTACAAGTCTAACAAGGGCCTTACAATTTGAGATCTCTTACTAAAAGGTAGGACATCCACGTAGGCTAAAGGGGCGAGTCAATGTCCAAACAACTAAGTATAAGAGTCGACATGATTTATAGTGTTTGAAATGAAAAAATTTACCCTTTATATGTGGGAGCCCTTTTAATGCGAATTTTTCTGTTAAATGATACTGCGACATGAATTCAAAAATAGCGTAATTATGAACATAAACGTAGGACAAAAAGAACACACTTTCATAGGACACCAAAGAACAATGTGGTCATCTTACCCATTTGACCTTATTCATTTATTATGGGGACAAATTCCTCAAATTTGGTGCAAACGCAACATCTTAACCCTATTAATAAGCAAGTCCCATTAGTTTGGCCCAAGTCAAAGATAATTTTTTTGTTACCCTCTTTGAGAAGGTATGTTACTATAATTTACCTCCTTACTGCACAACCCGTCTAGTTTGTAATGTATTGAAGTTTCGTGATTTTCCTTCTACAGAAAGAGTAATCAGATTAATTATTAAATTGGTTAAGTGAAATCTAATAAAATTAGATCCACATATGAATAGATATTTTTTTGGACTCCTTGTCGGTGGCAAATTCTATTATGACCATGTATTCAAGATATGGGCAGTTAAATTCAGCTTCAATGGTTTTTCATGCCATGACAAGAAAAGACATTGTTTCTTGGAGCACTATAATTGTAGGGTATGCTGAAGGAGGTTGTGGTGAAGAAGATTTCACGTTTTTGTCATAGATGAGAAGGGAGGGACCAAAACCCACCGAGTTTGCTCTTACTAGTGTGTTAAGTGTTTGTGGAAATATGGCCATTCTCGAGCAAGGGAAGCAACCCCATGCTCATGTCTTGACACAGTTATGATACAAAGTTATTTGATCAATATGTATTCCAAGGGAAGCAACTCCATGCTCACGTGGGTATTTTTTTTGATTTAATTCATATACATCTTCTAAGGATCTTGGTTTTTGGGTCCAATAGTATTTACCTCTATGGAGGAATATAAAAACTATTTATGAGTATGCCTTGAAGACATCATGCGTGTCAATTTTGAGTAAAACAATCTGATTAATTGATTTATTGAATCCATTGTAGACTTTGGAGTTTATTGAGTTTTGTTGTATGGTGATCGTAGGTCCAGTTTTGATGAGGTGTTGAGCGGCAAAAAAAACCAAGGATTCATGGACTTAAGTGAGACACCATCCCCTCCTGCAGTCTAGTATTGCAAACTAATCTACAACTGAGACACAATTTCATGTTAAGTGATCCTATGGAAGACAAAGGAATTGTGGTGCATGGTTTATTCCAAAGAATATTTTGCACTTCTTGAAAACCAAGCTATATGGGCACGCACTTTGTCAAATCGAGAGACTGATTCTTCATTCTTCATGTTCTGTTGGCAAGTAAACTACGTTGAAAATGGAATTTGAAATTTATGCTTCAGCTTTCTCAGATAAGAGTGTTTATTTTAGGAGATGGTGAGCTTTGTTCTGTTCGTTATTTAAATCGATTGTGATGGGAATGATCAATTCCAATGATTAGGATTTCTTAAACTATGTGTCTGGCAAGACATGCGCTGGACGAAAGGTTTTAGATGAGCTTTGAGTGGCAACGATGGACTTTCTGTTTTAAGTAAAGTTTTGAGGAGATGACTAGTTCTGAATTCTATAGTTGTATCTAAAGTTTAATTGGAGGTTCCACCATGGAAATTAACCCCATTATATTTCTCTATTTCTAGATGGGTGGATTTTTTCCTGTGATGTTAATGGAGTTGTGACTTGTGAGTGCAATGGAAATGCTTATCTCATTACTCTTTCCATTGTATGCTTGCATAATTTACAGCTACTACTATGCAAGGAACACAATAGAAGTATAGACCAAATAATCTTAGGATCTTCAGGTGCAACCGTTGCAAATTATAATCATACTCTCTAGTGGAAGCATTTTATGAAACATGTATTAGACGTTGAAATTTGTATACACAAAGGAGATCAGACAAAATGTATTTATAAGTAGGGGTGTAGTTCAGTACATCACATAGAAAGAAGAAAACAAAACCAAAATTACTATTGCTAATTTGAGGTATGAACTACTTTCGTTCTTCCCTTACTTTCTTCTATTGAAGAGTGTTCGTCAAATCATGGAGAGACAAAATTGGTGCGCATTAAAGGAATGTGATTTTATATTTTGTACAGCTCAGTTAAAAGTTTTAGTGACCTCACACACTAATCAACTAACGTTGAAGCCGTAGTTAGAGCAACAACAAAACACCATGTACTAAAGACTAAAAATAAAAGAAGTTAAATCAATCAACAAATCACGTATGCAATTTTTTGGAAGTATTACAATTTAATGTAGTGCATAATATAAAAAGGTAGGTTGATTAATAAAAATTTAACACTTCCACTAACAAGTAGATAGAGGTTACTCTTCAGAAATATAACTTCAATTAATCGAGAAAAGGTGATTTTATTTTTCTTATTTTAGAGAGAAGAAAATAAAATAAAGAAAAGGAAAAAGAAACTTCCATTCAGTCTAGAAGTTCTACATACAACCAACGATTTTTTTTTTGTATTTTATTAAACATAAGATTACATATCTCACGATCTCCCACTGCTTCAAAGGCTAAGATTTTTATCTCAACCAAAGAAACTGAGAAAAAGATTTAAGCCCTTTCTTTTTCATGTGCCAATTGAAAAGGGGCCGTCATGCAGCTTACACTTACGCTTCCATAATGTCCACACTACTATTTTACTTTGTGAAATGTATCATAGTAAAAAATCATTCTGGATGAGATTCTAATGGAATAAAACAATTACATAACTGCATTAAATAATATTTTGACTGGCTTTTCAAAGCATCGGGCAACACATAGAAATTCGACCAAAAACTTCAAATTTAAAGATGTTTGAGCACCAATTAAACCATTACATAACTGCCATTCAAGACAATTTTGCCAATTATTGATCGTTACATGACTTCGATTCTTCTCCAATTCAATAGAAATTCTTAGAAATGTTATCAATTTGGATGCTAGGATTGTAACGCTCATTATCCCCTTTGAAATCTAATAGAAATTGGACTTCCGAAACCTTCAGGTGCCTAATCAGCAATAAGCCCACAACTCCACGGGTAAGGTCAGTCGAGATCTATTTTTAATAAGTATTTCATGTTTTCGACCTAGGGGTCTTGCCATGTTTCTTCCTCAATTGGGCGATTCTCTCTTTCTATAATTATCATAGGCCATCAACCTTTTAAACCTCCTAGCAAACCCCCCAAACCATAGCTCCACCATGGGCACCACACGATTTTTTTTTTGTCCCCAATGTGTAAGAGTTTTTCCTCTTTTTTTATGTGGGTTTTTCCATTGACATCGCATTTTACTTTTGAAATTGGCATTCACAAGTGACATGGTATCACAAGTATTTGGGTTTTATGCGCTTTAGTGAAGTACATCTTTTGAGTTTTGTCTCTCAACCCACCCCTAAAACAAATAGTGGCGATGTATTTAAGACAGTGTTCGATGTATTTGGAATTATGAAGTTAATGGTTATAGCTGGAAAGATGTGAATATGCCTTAAAGCAGATTTTACAAATACTTGTTCATGATGTTAACTTATAGGTAGGAGTAGTACTAATTGTGTTCGTTGCTTAAAAAGCAGTTGCAACAAGCAAAAATCAATAACTACACCTATTTATATTGTCTTCACTATTTGCTAAACTACTTGCTAAAAATGGAAAAATAATCTTAAACTAACACCCTCTAAGTAATTTACTATTGTCTAATAGTCATGACTTAGTTGCCCAAGAAAAAATGAGCTACATTCAAGTCATTCTGGAAGTTCAATTTGAAGAATACATCCTGAAAGCTTTCGACCCATCTAAAGCCATAAAAGGTCATTGTAGTTTGTCTTGCTTGGTTTGTTTTTGTTTTTTGTTATGTATTTCTATTTGCCAGAAAATATATAAAATATGTTTGGTGTATTTACTCTTTTAGAATAGAACCATATAATTATATATTGACAATTGGAGATACATGGCTGAATAGCATCAGCGTTGATTCGAGGGCAAACCCTATCCTTTGTGGATTTAATATGTACTACATTTCTAAAAATTATAGAAAAGGTGGAAATATTTTAAGTAAAAAGATTTACACACTGAATCTTTGCATTATGCAAAATTCATCAAAGAACCTAAGACTGGTTTTTTAATAATTGTCTTGAAGCTGGTTTTTTTTACGAGTTGTGACTCTATAATGTCTCTATCATGGGCTTCTCTAAGCAACGCTAAGAATGAAAAAAAAAAAGAATTTTCTCAAGTTTTCAGGCAAATGATATTAAAAAACAGTCGTTTCAGAAATGAATGTACCTTGGGATTTTCTTGAGCATCACCATCTTCGATTCAATTATTATGATCTCATCTCATCCAATGGAACTCCAAAATGGTCCTCCGTAAGGTCTTGAATTGATAGCATTTCCTACTCTCTCTTCTACACTATGCCTTAAGTTTGGAGCCTTGAGCAACAGGTAATATTTTTTTTTCTTTTTATTGAGCAAACTAAAAGCATGGTTGTCAAAATCGCAATCCGCATCATAGGGTTGTACGATCTTACGACTCAATTTTGCAATTTCAATCAAAATCGTATAATGAATCACGTTCCGAGCAAGATCATAGCAAGATCATTTGAGATTGTAGGATCGAAAGTAAGATCGCGATTAGGATTGTAAATGTTTTATTCAACACTTGAATTCTATTTTTTTGTATATTACTTCAGTATTGATCAATATGTGAATGTGTATAGGATGCAGGTTGTTTTTCACTATAGTTTTACTTTATTTTTGTATAATTGAAGTTTATTTTCTATGAATTTTATGAAGTTATTAGACTTGTAAATGTTTTGAGTAGGATCTAACGATATTACGATCCGATCCTACGATTCGATCTGATAGGACCCAAAACGATTGTACATAGGATCTCGATTTTGACAACCTTCACTAAAAGGCTAGCAAAGAAGATGATGAGCTGAACCTTTCAGAAGCTTGCCACCAGTATTCGTTGAAGACAAGGACTTGAAGAATATTGTAGACTTGTTGGACTCATCTCCTAATTTCTAGATTTGTCGGATCCTTATGTGCGCAATTTAGCTTTATAGTATACTCTCCAATGTATGACCTTCCTATCATTGAAATTTTATTGATGATGGGTTACCATGTTGTTGCCTTCTCTGATTGAGAAAGATGGTTAGACAATCTTCCATTTTGATATGCTCCATAAATTAGCCATCAAAAGAGCACCAGAATTGGTCATGAAGTCTTATTGCATACATGTTTTTAATTAAAACTATTTGATCCATCTTTTATTGTGAACCCACTTTAGAGTTCCCTGGTTTCATAGTTGAATCTTGAAAGTTACTTGCCTACCAAATTCACACGAATAGATCTGATAGTATAATTTTCTTAAACACATTCCTCAAAGGACTATGTATTCCCGCTTTACCAAATGACAATTTAATCATAAATTACATAAACTCCGATTCAAGTGTTAGGTGCAGGTATAGATATTGGGGTACATGCGAATGGTATGTGGATTTGGTAAACAATTATAATTTTATTTATATGTCAATATGTTTGGATTCATCTATTTCGGTAAGTGTGGTAACAAGGAGCAGTCAATCACTTTGATGAATATTATCCATTGAAGAAAACTGGCTTCAAGAAGATAAACTGGTGGTTTATGTAACATGATATATCAACAAGTTACTTATTGTCCAACAAAAAAAACATATTTCGACCTTGTTAAACACAATTATAAATAAACATATATCGACCTTGTTAAACATAATTATATAACAAGTGACAGTTGAAAAAATATTGGATATATATTCTGCACTCTTGTCCATGAGTTGTCTTACATGAGCATTTGATTTATTTTAAGAGACTATGTAAAGACACCTGATATGACTCTTGCACAAATGATTGTAATTGAATGCGTTCAATATCAGTTGCGTAATCGCAAGTCGACCATTTAGGAATTGACATTCAATATTGGCAAAAGGATCTGTTCCTTTGTTGTAACTTTCAATCTGATTTGCTCACAGTCTATATTTTACATGGTAATTGACTTTTTGTTTTGGTTGGTAACAAAGTCTTGCAAGTGAAGTCTTACATGTGGGGCCACGGGTGAGCATGAAACTAGATAAGGGCCGGTCGCTCCCCATTTCTTTTGTAAGTATTAGTATAATCTATTTTTTTAATAAAATCACACTCTATGAAGCCAATTTTCTATTGTTTTTATTTAAAATGATGCTACAATAATGACTACATATGAGTACCAATTTATGTGATATCTTATATGCATGAACCACGTGTTATGTGAGACCTATTAAATATTGTCATTAATAAAGTGTATGGTGTTATATCTTGTGCCTAAAAAAGTATGCCATTATAGCATGCCAAATTGGACATAGGAACTCCTAACAAAATGCTTCTTAATAGATCATTTAAGTAATTTGGTTCTTTTCGCAGTTGGCTCCACGCTAGCTTCTATTGCCTTTACTTTAATAATGACATTAACACAGCTTGGCTAATATTATAACTCCACCACACTCAGAGTTTTCAAGTTCTTTTCTTTTGTTACATTATCGATTTTAAGGTTACATCCAAAACAATTTTTCTACTTTATTTCTTATTACATAACTTCGATTCTTCTCCAATTATATTCCACATTCTTAGGATTGTTAGCAAATTATTAGGGATGTTCTCAATTTGGATGCTAAGGAAAGATTCTTAAGATTTCGTGGTGTTATCAATTTTATTAATATTAGATAGCAAATTTGTAAATGTTTATATATAATTCTTAACAACCATCACCATAAACAATAATAACAATATATTCAATGTAAATTACTAAATCACGTTGTAAGTTTCTCTTTCGGTAACATTTCAATTTATTTTGAAAAGTTTTCATCCATTACAATTGAACAAAAAGCCTAGACATTGAGCAAACATACACTAATCACGTAATAAAATGACTCTAATGCAAACCTTAAACTTGCAACAAATAAATAAAAAATTATTCTGCCAAATTTACAAAAATGCTTATTCATGTGATGCTCTAACCTAGCCCCACTACCACCCACACAACCCTAGCTCTTCAACTTATTTCACACCCATAACAGGGTGAGAGAGAGAGAGAGAGAGAGAGAGAGAGAGAGAAACATATCTTGTCAAGAGAGAGATTCACAGCAGAGCACGGTGGAGGAGTTAAGCAGCGCACACGGGAGGATATCCACGGTCTGATAAGAGAGAACGAAAAATAGAGCCGAGAATGCGAGAGAGGAAGACAGAAAGCGCTAGAATAGAATGAGAGAGATATAGAATGAAACAATGGGAGACATAGAGTGAGAGAGAGTGATAAACAGAGAGTGAGAGGTATAGAGCACGAGAGAGGAGAGCTTGTGTGAGAGCTACGAAGAGTGCTAGAGCGAGAGAGACAGAGAACGCGAGAGCCAAAGAGTTGAAGGAGTAGAAGCACGCAAGAGAACCGGGTGTGAAGATGTTGGGCTGTTCGTTCAAAATTTCGACGGCTTAGATTAGATCTAAGCCTCTGGTTGCTGAAGTTAAAGTTTGGACGGCTGAGATTCACTGGGATTTAAGTGTTATCATCCAACGGCTGAAAACAGTTTGGGGCATCATGACCCGAAACCGCCGTTGGGTATGGCAGCACGGCCCCCTCCGAAGTCCCAGCCCACCGCCGTAATGGCTTTCGTTTCTGATTTTCCTTGCACTACTTTTTATTGTGCTGCCTCTTCGTCGTCGTGGTCGTCGTGGTCGTGGTCGTCGTCTTCTTCTTCTTCTATCCAATGCCTTCTTGCGCCCCTGCAATCGCCTTCCTCTTCTTTTAATTCTTATTCTTCTACAACAGCAGCAGCAGCAAGAAGAAGAAGAATCAGCATGATTACTACTCCTGCTATTGCATTGTCCGTCTTCTCCTCTACCATTTTGTTCCGCAGAGTCAGAGACAGAGACATTTCCTTCTTAACTTCCTCCTTCCCCTCCTCCTCCTCCTCCTCCTCCTCCTCCTCCTCAATTCGAGTGGTTTCTTCATCGCCATCAGCAGCTGCAGCAGCAACGAGGGATACAACTACTTCAAATACAAACCCTAGTGATGAAGACGAAGGAAAAGAATCTGAGAAGAAGCGGTTAAAAGGAAAAGGAAAAGAAAAAGAAGAAACAAAAGAAGAAGAAGAAGAAGAAGAAGAAGAAGAAGAAGAGGTGGAGGAGGATCTGCCTTGGATACAGGAGAAGGCCATGGACCTAGTGGAATTCACTGGGTCAATAACGCAGGCAATTCCGGGGCCCAGAGTCGGACGCAGCTCCTTGCCTTGGATTCTCGCCATTCCCTTGGCTTATGTGGGCATCTCCTTCGTCATCGCATTTGTAAAGACCGTCCGCAACTTCAATTCCCCAAAGGAGATTCGCCGCAAAGTGGTTTGACTTCGATTCTCTCTCTTCCATGGACTTCTATCGATGCTGTCTGTTTCCTTCTACAAGTTATTTCCGACAACCAAAAATTCTACATCCTTAACATGGTTTTGTTGGAACGAACCAATCTTCTCGTTCTCATCACAAATCGCTCTAAATTTTTATTTTTATTTTTCATTTTCTAATACAGACATTGTATGACTATATAGGTACTGTTCTAGTCTAATCAGCCACTATTCTTTTTAGTAAGCCATGTTGTAGTAGTCTTCGACCCACTTTCAGTGCGCGAGTCTGTGATGATTTGTTAACAAAATACCAGTGCTCACCCTCTTTTCTGGAGTATTTTGCTCAACAATTTAGGAATTTTCCCCAGTTTGCTTCAGATAGATGGTTGGCTGCCTAATGTGATATAATTTCTTCAGGTCAGTAAAAATGCTATGCTTTGCAAATCGATAGATGAGTTACTTGAAAGAGGAAGAGATGGAATACAACAATCAGCTTTGAATGGACTGATACAAAAGGTGAGGCATGTACCATTTATATGACCTCTAACCTGATATCTCTTGCTTATTTCATCCAAACGAACATATTCCTTTATGGGACAGTGTTTGATCTAATTTCATCTCTCTCATGCGATAGTTGGCACGTTGAAATTATACACTCAATTTCTTGGATTGCTTCAGCTGTTTGATTTTGGCCTGTTGTATGATTAAATAATTTACTTCTCTCTCTCTCTCTCTCTCTTGACTATTATGCCATTTATTTAATGATTAGATCTTTGCTTGTTTAATACTAGATGCTGAACTAAGTTGATCCTTGTTTGAAACACAACTTGACATTTTAATATTTTTATAAATGTTATTCTATGAGTACATGCCCAAATTTATCAATAGATATACATATATTTCAGGAAAACTTATTTAATTTCTGTACAACATCATCTACTTGATAGATTCCAATCACATAGAGTTAATTTCTGTCCATCTCCAAGACTCCAACTGCATAGCTTCCTACTTATATTGTGATGAAGTAGCCACCATTTCATCACCCCAAACTGCGCGTGTTAGTGATCAAACAATTGGTAAATGAGCTTATCTTGACCTCATAGTGACCTTATAGTAATCTTGTGAAGGTTTAATTTCTTTTGGTTTCTCATGTTTCAGTCATCTTTAGTGTTCAATGCCTAGTTGTGGTAACTGGTTGATTGTATTATCCAGCATCTCCAAACAATGAAATCTTTAGAAATTTCTGTTCTCTCAGGAGTGGCTTGCTTTGGTTTTGGTGCATTTCATGTAACATCTCTTCTGATAACACTAGGATTTTAGTGGATTGAGTTAACATAATTTCGAAGGACATTTGTACTTATGGTAGCTGATGGAGAAGTGTTCATTCATTTAATCTTGGGTGGTATCTTGGCAAATTATTAAAAGAAAATCGTAGGGTAAAAGTTAAAATAATCCAGTTGGGTATTTCATTGGCTGGGATGAATTTAGCTTGTTGTCGTGCTTCACTTAATCCGATTCAATTCATTTTCTGCTGCTGTCAGACAGAATATAATCTTTCAGAATTGTAGGATGCATATTGTTTTCATATCTTTGAAGCTCTTATGACTCTTCTTTTCTTTTCTCATTGATTCTGTTTGTGCTCTTACATGCTGTCACTTTCTGTCATTTATGTAAACAAAATAAAATCATCGTTACCATTTTTCATGCAGCCATTTGAGTTTCATGTTGCTAATTGATATGCAGACTGGTTTTGGTATGGAGGAGATTTTGCGCAAATACATTCGTTATGCACTGAATGAGAAGCCCTTCAATCCAGACTTGGTTGCAAACCTGATCCAGCTTAGGAAAGCTTCCTCATTGGATGATTCTCAAGTTGCTGAAATTTTAAATGAAATCTCAAGGCGTATTGTTAAAGACAAAGGTAAATTCACTATATGACTCTGTATGTTAATTGCTTGTCCTAGTTGACCCTAATCACGAAATCTTGATAATGATTAGAGAACAGACAAAGTAATCACTTTTCTGTGTGTAGAGTTTCTTTATAAGGTCTTGATTTTTTTGGATAATTACTGGCAAAATTTTCATCTTAGTTGGACGAATGTTTTTTAGTATTTAGTTAGCTTTCTTGAATATACATGGCAATTGTTTGCATATCTATAGGTTGGACCTGTTGAACCTATAATTGAACAGTATGTGGACACAGAAAAAAAATGATTATTTTTTCCATATATTTTATTCTATTTTGCTGATTAAATAGTTTTTGTATGGCGTAGTGTCAGAAAGGCACTGTAGTACTTATGCGGTAAAACTTACAAATTATAACAATATTAAACACACATATAACAAACATCCGATGGGAAGTATTGGACATGGACCTCACCACCATTGTCCATGTATTGAGTGAGCGTCCGACATGGGTACTTGATTTATTTTGAACAGTTCAGGTAACATGGACACAGATACAAGGTGGCCACATTTAGCTTATAAGAAATTTATATTATTCTGTTGTAGTTCTCAGCACACATAAATGCTTATTACTTAATAAAACGTATCAAATAAAAAGTTATTGCCATGTGACTTGGAAGTCACGGGTTCGAGATGTGAAAACAACATTTTGCAAATGTAAGGTCAGGCTGCATACTATTGACTCTTTGTGGTCCGCTCCTTTCCCCGGACTCTGCATACCTGGGAGCTTCGTATACTGGGTTGTCTTTTTTTTTTTGTCAAATAAAAATATTTAGCTTGGTAGGGAAATGGTAATTAATTTTTTTTTTCCTTTTCTCTCACTACCATTTTGGTCTGTTGGCCTCACATGTATCTTTGCTGCATGCACTATTTTGAAGCTTAGTGCTTTTCACTTTGAATTATGAGCTACGATATTCTTTCAAATGATTTACAAGTGCGCTGAATGTGGCATTTTCTCTGCCATTTTCTTCAACTAGTTTGAAATTTTAGGGGATCTACCATTAAGCGTCTTAATGTGAGGAATTGCTTGAAACTTGACTTTTACATATTTAAGGCAATAGCTACTAAACTTCTTCAGAGCACCATACTTGTGGCTGAAGTTTGGGGACCAACTCTCTTCTACCTCCCCGTCTATCTAGTAAGAAGCCAAGATAAGCCAATGGCTAGTTTTTATGGATGAAGGGGATGAGCCTGTTTCTCAATCTTAATCCACATTTTTTTCTAAGGACGGACGTGTCCTCTTACAGAACAAAGGGAAGCAATAGAGGAGGTTGGATGTAGCAAGGCTTTGGTGGACAAGGCAAAGTAATCTAGGGGCTAGGGCTAGAAGGATAACGACAGGATCTATGCAGTTGGGGAAAAGAAATGTTTGAACTGATCTTAGTTGATGAAGAAGGGGGGGAGAACCGGGAGGGTCCCCCTGGTGCAAGGGGTGAGATGATAGCTTTGATGGCGAGAGGATGAGTAAATACAGATGGTGGATATTAGCAAACATCAAGGTAGAAGATATGAATGGTTGTTGAAGGGGAAGGTGAGTTGCCGGAGGAGGGGCAGGGGGTAAGCTATGAAAAAATGTTTTCAAAACAAATGAAAACAATTTTTGAGATTTCTGGAATCTTGTAAACAATATCCACTTTTTTGGAAATGAAAATACTATACAAAACATGTTTTCGTTACTAATTTTCCAAAAATCTTGAAACCAAAAATGATACCAAATGGCCCATAACTCACTAAAAGCAATAGAGAGAAGATATATTATTCAAGGGAGGGAGGGAAAGGAAAGGGGGTTAAATTCCCTCGAGGAGGAAAATGAATATGAGGAGACTGGAATGCTCAGTTAGGTAGGATGACTAGAAACAAGGGGTCAGGTGATGGAGAAGCCAGTCTGATGATGAAGGCGAAGGGTTTGCTTTCAATATCTTTATGAGGTTGAAAATGTTGTCTTGAAACGCACTAAGATTGATGGGACCCGCAACAAAAAAAAGGATTATTATTTTTATTGTTATTATTAAAAACATTTCTTGTTGTTGGCATCCTCATTATGACAACCAATCAAAGAAACACGGGGCCATTCAACGCCGCAATGCCAAAGACCAATCGGGAATTAACAAAAAAGTGGGAACATAGAACGACGATATTGGGGGATTATGGCGATATCAAGGGATTATGGCAAGAGACATTGATCGAGAAGACCGAGAAGACGCTGCATGGAAGAGGTTGATCAACAAAAAACGTGGAGTAAAGAATGTGGAAGAAAATAGTAAATGCAGAAAAAAACACATGAGGTAGGAGACCGAGCGCTTGGAAGTTGAGATTTAAATTCGAAGTTCTTCAGAATCATGGAGGGAAGAATACTCATGGCTAACCAATGATAACTACCAAGGTTGTATAAATATCAAGCAAAGATTCAGAAGGAAAGGGTGCTTGACCCTCCAATTTAGCATATTTTCTTTGCTTTCAGTTTTATAGGAGTAATTCGTAGCTTGTAATCGTAGTTTGTAGCAGTAGCAATAGCGTTTCAGGAGTAGGAGTAGCTACATAAATAGATTGATTGACTTTATTCTCGGCGACAGAGAAATATCTTCTCTAATTCCAGGTATAGTAGTTCAATGGATTGCTTAATTCCTAGTCTTAATCGTCACCTTTGAAGGGCTGCGAAGATCACATGCTCTTCAGTTTACGTAGTTTTATTAAATTTTTAGTGAAATCCATCTTCTTCTTCTCTCTCTTTGTTTCCTTTTTTTTTTTTAAATTCTCTTCTACTAGCCATTGTTTAGGAAGGTTAGAAATCCTCTTCCTTGAGGTAGAAAAGAACCGTAGCGTAATTGCTTGATTGTAATTGGCTTTTTAGTCTTCTGTAAGGACTGTTTTGTGCTTGCTGTCATTCGTCGGCCAAAACAAGCCAAAACACATTTTTTGGCACGACTAGAAGGACCAGCCATTAGTGTCATTTATGGCGAGAACAAGGCGAAATGAATAGAATACAAGTAATGATGTGCAAGGAGTGGGCATTCCAGAAGAAGCTTCTTCACAAGGGCAAATGGGAGGAATGATCAGCATGAAGAAATAAATGACCACATGAGTCAATCTGGAAGACAGTTCACTTAGCAAAAGATTGAATCAAAACGAGCGAAAGCCCGTCACGAAGAGTAAGGTTAACAAGTGCAAACAACCAACCCATCATTGGAACAGATGCCTCACAACCTCAAGGTAATGGCTCCAATCAAATAAGAGCCAAAACGAGGCAAATTGGCCATCATTTGTTGGTGTTCGTAGAAAGATGGGCCACCTCCTTCATGGATCGATTGTTGAATTACCAACCTCCTATACTTGGGCATATGGAGACCACCCATTTGGCAGGTAGACCTTTGGATAGACAATTAAGGAATTCTTTTTTCCCTTCCTTAAGACTATCTATACATTCGGACCACTTTTTTTTTTTAAAGTGAAGTTTCCCTAGAACCTCCACAAACCTAAACTTAGATTCTCATTGAGAGTCGGGAGGGATTTTTTCTATGCTTATTATTAGAGAATGCAGGTTAAGAGTTAAGCTAGAATGCCTCAAGCGAAAGGTAAGGCTCAGAACAAGAGGATGGATACCAGCGGGCACCACATCGGGTGGAGACCTTGCTGGGTAAGTTAGCTTAAGAAAGAGGTGCAAAAAGCGAAGGCGTATTTTCCTATGTGTGATCGGTTGGAGTGAAACAAGGGATGAAAGCGTTGAGGCGCGAAGTCTTAAGATCGGATGAAATTCTAAAGCTGGTACATGCTTCACTAGTCCATGTTTGTAGCATGCCTAGAATCTCTTAGCATATTAAAAGAAATCGGACAAGATGGTTGGCCATGTGATGTTGTCGTTATCGCACAAAAAATAAATATTTAAAACCTAAGTAAAATTACTACTCCGAAGAATAGTGGTTGAAACTAGGTATCGTTCTAACGGGGACAATAAGGCTAGGTTGCGGTATTCTCAGATTAAAAATCTAATTCAAGTTATGAAAAAGGGTTTTTGTGTTTGGTTAATTGAAGTCTAGAAAAAAAATTAATTAAATGCAGTAATCAAGAACTAGATTCGAATAAAAAGGAAAACCTTAGGGTCTTGAATCCACCCTAGCCAAAATAATTCAGACCATCAAGATTCAGTTACTTTCCCACAATTCAACCCGAACCCATTTTAGCTTCAAGCTCGAACTGGGTTACCAAGAAAGATATTCGATCGAAAAACTTGGCATAGCTTATCTTTGACTAGCACGGATCGTCTGTTATGAACTTGGCACGGATCGTCCATTATGAACTCGAATATCGTTTTTGATTAAATACAACAATACGCAAAACAGTTGTGTAATGTCGCAATTACAATCACAATCACAAAAACTAAAAACGAAAACTAGATTAATCCTGAAAAGATTGTTGATAAAAACACGTCGTCTAAAAGTTATACAGCCAGTTGAATCTATAAACGAAAGAAAATTGGAATCAAAACAATGTCTGAGTACGTGGTTAAGGTTTCATCAAACCCTAGGAAGGAAAAAGTTAGCCGCTCATGTTGTGACGGTAAACTCGAGAGGTAGAAGAGAATCCCATTCTGAGCCCTTGCACCGTAACCGCCTCCTGTCTTCTCACCTTAATTCCTAGAATAATTGATGCCTTTTTTTTTGTCATGTTTGGATCCTTTCATATCCTTCCCTTCTGACTTAGTTTTAAAAATTCGCAACTTCAATCCTCTGCAAAACATTCGGACGCCTGTCCGGACGTCAAGCTCATTGGACAAAACTATCTGGATGCTCGTTGGGACGAAATAGAATCTGGTGAAACTCGTCTGGACGCTCGTCCGGATGAAAATATCTAGTGCCCAATTTTTGCTCTTTTCTTTTGATTTTATTCTTCTTTTCTCCTTTTGACCTCCTTAGATGTTAACTCTCTAAAATCTATCAAAAACACATTATTGACACAAAACCAAGGACTTTCCGAGCGTAAGTTACGGCCTTAAATAGCACTTTTAAGCACCTATCATACCCTAATTTACACTTTGCTAGTCCTCAAGCAAAGCAAACATAGACTACAAAAAGAAAAGGAAACCACACCCCACAAAAGAAAATGCACATCTATTCCTTCAAAGATCAATTTGAAACCATTAAAGTTTCATCCATGATAAATATGAGTACACAATACCGGCTACCTTCGACTAATAGCAACTATCCGTAAAATCATAACTCGGAGTGTGTGAATTTTAGCTGCATGAATTTGATCTCAAGGTTATGAGTATTTGCCAACTTGAATTTTAGTCAAAACTAAGTTTTGACTTCAAATTTGACTTGATGTACACTCGTCAAAAGAACACTTGGAAACGTATGCATATATAAAAACTATCAAAGTGCGTATGTGGTGGAATTAATTTAAGCAAAACAAAGTAATCCCCGCCAATCAATGACATGAAAGGCGCTATAGTCAAAGAAGACTCCTAGTCTCATGAATAGAATGCCAAACACTGAGAATTGTTATGTAATAACCACATTTGTCATTCCCATCAATTAAGCTCACAAGCTAAGTCATGCCATGCCTAGGATCAAATAGGACTTAAACATTGGTTGTAATGTTGGGTATGGATGATGTGTATTAGGGTGAGGGTCAAACGTGAAGTACGTCCCGGAACTGGTCAACAGTAAAAAAGAGTGATATTCGTGCTGCTGTGGCACTCGTTTTCATTCCTATTCCCATCTCACATTTTTTTATTTGGCCTGCCTAAGATGCATCGTGTTTCTCTTATTCTTCTTCACATTTATTAATTTATTTTTTATTTTTTTAATTGCAACACTCATTCTTTTACCCTTTGTTCTCAAAATGCTTTTACACTGTAGCACCCGCGTATTCTCAAGACATTTTAGATATGGTGGGTGAACAAGGATTGATTTACATGTAAAAGGTTCAAATTAATGGACAATGGTTAAGTGCATAAGAAAAGAAACAAACAGGCCGAAATAGAAAAATGGCCTAAGATTCTTTCCTAAGCCAAAAAGTAATGGAGGAAATTGCTCCAAAAATAATTTCAATTGATTCACAGTTTGAAGAGCTACTACTATCTCTATAACGGCCGTAGTGGTACTGCAACGGGCCTTTATGGCCTTTACGGCGGCATAATGGCCTTTATGATGACTGTAGTGGTCTTTACCCATCCGATTTTTTATCACACTTCTAAATTGGCAGTAACGGGTATCGCGGGTATCGGGAGGTATCGAAACCTATTCGTAATGGCGTTACATAACAGTAATAGTAGATTTTTAAAACTATGGAAAGAGCCATATGTGTGCGAAGCCCTAGTTAGGAAGGATACTATCATTGAGCAACAATTTAAACGAAAGGAGACTAAAAGAAAATATTTCTTCGATATTTAAGGAGGATGATATATTTGATCATTTCTTGGCTGCAAATATAACTAAACTACCTAAAGGAGTAAAAATCCCGACCTTGGAAGAAAGGAAAGGGAGAGTTTACGGGAAGTTCTATAATTCTTGGTCCCTCTCCACTAATGCATTTGCGGAGTTTTGTGACAGGATACAAAGCAAATCACGAAAAGTAAGTTGCAATTCCCTGAGAAAGCAGACAAACTATGGGAATTGAAAAAGATATTTTCCCAGAGGTTCACAGGATGGAAATAGAAGATGAAGGACTCGAACATTTGGTTCAATTATCTCAAGAAGGCTTGCTGTGTTCCGAGTTCCAAGTGCAAACTGCAAACTAACACCGCACTTTTCAAGAGTAGGAACTTAGATCCCAAGGAGGCTTAGAACTATTGCGCAAAGGAGGATCCCAACCTACACGGTTGGACCAGCAGTTGCATGGAACGACGTGAGCAATCCACAGCTACACGTGGAGGCTGCATTCATGGAACACATGCGCTTGCCTTATAGGGATACTTACAGTTCAAGCAAAGCTCTAGGATTGAGAAACCGAATGCTACTGGGTTACATGTAAATTAGACTTTCAACGGGATTGATTCTCAACCTAGTAACATAACCAAAAATCCCAAAACGGGTAACATATTGTCATTGGCTTCTAGCAAAAGAAACCATTCTACCAAATTTAACCGTGGGAAAACATCATTGGCCTTTGGAAGAAGAGGCCACATGCCAATTAACCGATATGGCGTCAACAAATTAGTTCCTAACAAAAGGAACCACTTTGCTAGGCCTCAACCTTCTAAGCCAAATACGGACATCAGAGAGATGAAATTACGGAACAACTCAGGCCAAAGTTATTTCCTTCCGACGTAGGAGGAAAAATCAGAATGCTAAAACCCCTCAGTCATGTTCGAACCACTAGGTTCTCAAGAACCCTAAAACTAAGTTCCCTGAGATGGTACCTATGATCAGCACGACCCTCAAAAGGAAAATTCAAAGGAGGTTTCCTGTTTTTCAACAAGAACAGTTTTGCCAAGTGCCAAAAGTGAAGCCATTGGCTCAGAAATTCAAGACGAGACCAAACTTGAGATTTGACAAGAGTGGGATTAAAGATGGTTTATCTGAAGAAGTGAGAAGGGAATTGCGAGCTGGAGAAAAGGATTCATCGGCTGGTTTAGAGGAGTTCTGTCTAGAAGATGATCGGAGTTCAAAAGAACAAGCTACTTCTGAGGGAGAAATAGCCTCTTACGACAGAGAATTGCTGGAAGCAATGGCTGCTAAGTTAGAGCCGTCAGTAAACTTAGAGAGTCCAATGCAAATCTCTGAGGGAGGGAATCCCCAGTAGCAAGATTCCCCCGCTACTAAAAACGAGTCACCAAATATTCAATTTGGCTGTTTGACTGAAGCATAAATAAATATAGTTCATATTCTTCCGGTTGATTGTGTGGCTGACGAAACAGAACCATCGTGGATGGATGTCTCTTCAGGAGAGACAAGTGGTGAATGTCTCTTCAGGAGAGACAAGTGGTGAAGTCATCACTTGTCACACCCAAAACCTCGGGATCACGTAAAAAGCCCACCGAACCACCATTTTGGGATACCACAATCCACCAAACCTGCCCGAGCCCAAACGGGTTAAGGATCGAAACGAAAAGGAGATTTTATTTGCAAAACAAATAACAAAATATACCGTAAGGAATCAAAAAGGGTTACCCCCAAACTTCTCCAACCAAAACTTCCTCTCAAAAACAAAACCAACTTTTAGTCACAGCGGCTATCCGCTTGAGCGCTCAGAGGCCCGCTCGAGTGGTGAGACACCCGAGAGTTTTTCCGGTCAGAAACCAGAAAATCTTCTTAAGTCTTAAAAACATACCTAAAAACATGTTATCTGAACAGGGATTTGAATAAACAAATTATAGGGATAAAACATTTATTTGATAAGGAAATCACTCCTCCGACTTGAAATTGAAACT
>JAUMHN010174370.1:0-17898 GCA_032360265.1 Heliamphora ciliata
AAATGGAAAACTAATTTTATTAAAAATAAAATTAAATACTAAAAATATGATTTTCAGTATACCAACCCTAACAATATTTTCTTTTACCATCAACTATCTAACATAGAGGAAGAGGAAGTTGTAGGAGGAAAAGAAGAAGGAGGAGAAAAGAAGAAAAGAGAGAAAGATTGGGCTGATGAATTGGAAGGCATGGGAGCATTGTTTACTGATCAGATGCACATAACCGATCAGGACTGTCTAATGATGGGCTACAATGCACCAGCTAATTACGCCAAGCTTATCGTGAATGTGGCTGCAAAGGATGTGATAAATTGGACCGTGGAATCTTGTAATTTGCATATTACATGTCTTGAGTTGAGTCAGAGTTACGTGAGTCTGTGATAAAGAGCACATCTGTCTGTGCGTCTCCCCTTGTTGTTGCTTTCGAACTTGCAATCCCTTCTCTCTTTAATGAAATAAATGAAATTTTCAGTTACTTTGTTTTATTTGATGTATTTCATATGCTTTTCGATGATTTTGAATTCGACAGGGATATCCTTGAAGAAATAAAATTTTTAATAAAAAGAGAAGAAGAAATGCGCGCTCAACCAATAATTGAAGAAATTTTTTCAACAAATTTGGGTAATGAAACTAATCCATAAATTGTACAAATTGATTCTTCTTTATCTTCAGTTGAACGTGAGCAATTAATAATTTTATTAAAAGAATTCAACGATGTATTTGCATGATCTTATGTGGATATGCCTAGCAATGATCCTGACATTGTCCAATACCATATTCCTTTATATGTTGATGCTAAACTGGTCAAACAGAAGTTGAGACGGATACGACTAGAATGGGCTTTGAAGATAAAAGAACAGGTCACCAAGAAGATTAACGCTGGATTCTTTATGGTAACCGAGTATCCAAAATGGGTGGCCAATATTGTTCTAGTTTTGAAGAAAGATGGACGCATCTGGGTTTGTATAGATTTTCGAGATCTTAACAAGGACAGCCCGAAGGACGACTTTCCACTGCCGCACATTGGCGTCTTAGTATACAGTATGGCAAGACATGCCTTATTGTCATTTATGGATGGTTTCTCCAAGTACAATCAGATCCTAATAGACCTTGAAGATAGAGAAAAGACGACGTTTACTACTCCTTGGGCCACTTATTGTTATCGTGTGATGCCATTTGGTTTGAAAAATGCAACGGCAACCTATTAGAGGGATGCCACTACTTTGCTGTATGACATGATACATAAGGAGGTTGAAGTATACGTGGATGATATGATAGTAAAAACCAAGGATCGGGATGGCCACATCATAGCGTTGTGGAAGTTCTTTGAAAGAATTTAAAAATACAAGATGCGGGTCAACCCACAAAAATGTGCTTTTGGAGTCACCGCTGGCAAGATACTTGAATTCATGATTACTCAATGAGGCATTGAAGTCGATCCTTCTAAGATCAAGACAATCCTAGAAATGCTTCCTCCAAAGACTTAATGAGAAGTCAGGAGCTTTCTGGGCAAGATAGAGTTCATCAGCCGATTCATAGCAAAATTAACAATTACCTGTGAGCCGCTCTTCCGTCTGCTGAATAAAGGGGTTAAATTTGAATGGGATCAAAAATGCCAAGATGCCTTCGAAGCCGTACGTCAGTACTTGTAAAACCCACCTGCTCTAGCTCCTCCCGAACCTGATAAGCCACTGATTCTCTATTTGTCAGTGACTAATTCAGCTATGGAATGTATGCTATCACAAAAAGGAGAAACTGGGATTGAAAAGGCAGTCTACTACTTGAGCAAGAAGATGACGGGGTCAGAGATACGATATCCGCCACTGGAAAAGACCTATTGCGCTTTGGTTTGGGATTTTCAAAAACTGAGGCGTTGCATGCTATCTTTCATAGTGAATATAATTTCCCAGATGGACCCGTTAAAATACTTGTTTGAGAAATTGGCATTGACGGGAAGGCTGTCCCATTGGCTGCTATTACTATCAGAGTTTGATCGCAAGTATATCATCCGAAAGTCAGTTAAAGGCAGAGTAGTAGCAGAATTTCTAGTAGACCAACCAGTTGAGAGAGATGAAGACATGAAATTCCAGTTCTTTGATGAACAGCTAATGGGAGCCGAGGATGGCAAGTGACTCTATATTTTGATGGTGCATCTAATCAGTATGGCTATGGAATAAAAGTTCTTCTTGTCACTCCTGAAGAATCACATGTTCCTCTATCTCTAAATCTCAATTTCAAAGTAACCAACAATCAAGCTGAGTATGAAGCATGCTTAGCAGGATTGGAAGTAACCTTAGAACTAGCGGCAAAGAAGCTAGAAGTTATCGGAGACTCAACATTGGTGGTCTCACAAGAAAGAGGAGAATGGAAGGTTAAGGACTTAACATTGATCCTCTACAATCAAAATCTGGAAAAACTAATACCATGCTTTGAATCAGTGGTCTTCACTCATGTGCCAAGACTGCAGAATAAGTTTGTCGATGCACTGGTTACTCTGGCATCAATGATTAATATACCACCCGAGGTCAGAATGAGGCCATTGATAATTGAGCAAAAGAGAAAGCCGAGATATGAGATGACAGTTGCAATCGAAGAAAACACTAATGAACTCCCTTGGTACTTTGACATTCAAAATTTTGTGAAAAAAAGAAAAATATTCGAAGTTTGCTAGCAAAAAGGATAAAAGGGGAATAAGGAGGTTATCTGCACAATTTGTCATTTGCGGGGGAAGATTGTACAAGTGAGGGCATTCTGAAGTCAACAAGTTGTGTGTCAACAGTGAAGAAGGGCGAGAGCTAATGAAGGAAATACATGCGGGAGTCTATGGGCCTCACATGAGTGGAAATATGTTGGCCAAAAAGATCCTACGACAAGGATATTTTTGAATAATAATGGAGACAGACTGCATACAGTTCGTGTGAATGTGCCGTAAGTGTTAGATTCATGCAAATCTTATGTACATTCCTCCATCTCAACTGTTTAGCCTGATGTCACCATGGCCGTTCTCAGTCTGGGGCATTGTTGTGATTAGCAGGGTAATACCGAAGGCGTCAAATGAGCACGAGTTCATTTTGGTTGCCATTGACTGCTTTACCAAGTGGGTGGAAATAGCCTCCTACTCGGTATTAAAAGCTTCACATGTTACCAAGTTTATCAAACAAAACATCATTTGCTAGTACGGGGTCCCTTATGAGGTTATCTCATATAGTGGCTTGCATTTCCAAGGTGAGGTCTTAGATCTTTTTGAAGATACCGAATAGTGGCTCATAAGTCGTCACCATATCAGCCACAAACCAATGGAGTAGTTGAGGCAATAAACAAGAATGTCAAGAAGATTTTGCTAAAGATGATTAGCTCACATAAAGATTAGCCCGAACATTTTCCGTTTGCACTATGGGGGTACAGAACGTCAATTAGAGTTTCAATAGGAACCACGCCATATTCTTTAGTGTATGGTATGGAAGTTGTGCTGCCTATTGAGGTGGAATTCCCTTCACTAAAAGTAGTGGCTGAGGCCAGTATTCCAGAGGCAAAATAGCAAAGAAACCGGATGGAAGA
Organism: Heliamphora ciliata; assembly: GCA_032360265.1. Taxonomy (NCBI): domain Eukaryota; kingdom Viridiplantae; phylum Streptophyta; class Magnoliopsida; order Ericales; family Sarraceniaceae; genus Heliamphora; species Heliamphora ciliata. The sequence goes on from JAUMHN010174370.1 coordinate 3,559, forward strand.
GCTACTTTTGTTTGATGAAAGAAGGCTGTAGGCTCTGTTTCATATATAAGGGTTCCAAAGAAGGATAGCTCGAGCGTTCAACAAGAAGGTCAAGACCCGGGATCTCAGAGAAGGAGATCTGGTTCTTAAGGAAATCAGAGCTCTCATCTTCGACCCAAGGGGCAAGTTCAAGCCAAACTAGTCTTGGCTGTTTCTGATCAAAACCATTTTGACCAGTAGTGCAGTAATCATCATGGATTTGGATGGTACTATGTTCTCTACTCCAGTTAACCTTGACCAGCTCAAAAAATACTACCCTTGAGAGAAAAATAAAGATAAATCGAGCCCGAACTATCTTATGGCCTGATTCTATTTTCTTAGGATATGTAGGCAGCTTCTTGTAAGAAGTTCGGCCACATTTTTTGTTTTAACCATTTTTGAATCCTAGTAAGATCAACATAAATGTACCTTTGAGTTTTGATAATAAAGTTGTTTAATTGCAAAAATCGAAAAAAGTTTTGGATAACTTGGAACCTTTTAAACATAAAGTGGACTGTTTCATTTCGGCATTGGTTACAAAGTTTTAAAATAAAAGATGGGCGCGCAAGTTCCAAACTCTAAATAAAATAAGGAAAGCTATGAAATCTCTAAAACAAAGCAAGATGTCTAAAATCTTTCTCCTTTTTGCTTCATATTTTCCTTCTTCTTATTCTCTTTTCTCCTTATCTTGCACCAACCATGCCTTGTACTCATCAGATAGCTCTGGGCACTGTAGCTCTTGCATCTCCATCAGTCAACGAGATGACCAAGCCTCTTGATATTTCGCCAGAAATGGGGCTTGAAGAGAAGAAAAATACAAACGGCCTCGAACACCGTGGAAGATAATCAGGCTCCGGCCAAACTAACACATAATTCGGTGTGGATAATATAAAGTGGACAGTCGTAAGTCAATCAACAAGATGCCAGGATGGTCCATGGTAGTCAAGGTCATAGTAGGGATCCACCACCAGGAACACTGCCAAGTAATGTATGGGCCTGACAGAGAAGAGAGATACTATCGCTAAGCTACCTCAGTACTGTATATCTGATAATAAGGGCAGTAGAGAAGAGCTGCAGCATTGTACCTATCTGTAGGAGGTTTCTGCATAAGGTTCACCTTTTCCATCGACCAGATTTGCAAAGAGTTAAGATCTGAGAGAAATTAGTAAAATAGTAATTAATTCAAGGGCCGAAGACAGTGTATTTTCAGCTGATAGTGTTGTGGAGAAATGGGAAAGAAAGGTGTCGAGTTTACCTGAAGAAGCAAGGAGCTGCCAGCAAAGGTAGTAGTCTCGCCACGGTGAACAGCATCAAGGCCAATTAGTGTCTTGGCCAAAACAAGCGGGTCAAAGTCTTTCTCCGACCACATCTGACCTATAATATCAACAGCATGCAGCTGACTCATCCATAAAAAAGAACGAGAAGGTACCGAGCCAAGAGGCAGAAACACAGGGCATAGCGACGCCGTAACTGAAATCCCAAATCACTAAGATCACCAGTAGGACGGAATCAATTTATGATCTATGGAATATTAAGGCAGTCATCAGAAGTCAAAAGGGACGCCTCCATCTTGGACAATTCGTAAAGTTATATTATTTTCTGACGGGTGAAAAGAAAGAAGGTAGGTACAACTACAGACTTTCTCAGGGTCAGATCTAGAATAGTAGCAAACTCCTCTACAGTGGGGCATAGCTCCTCGAAGCCAAAGCGAAAGACGTGAGATTATGGGTCCCACAATTGTGCAGCATCCTGTAGTAATGGTCCGTCGATCTTTACAGTTATCAGGGGGAATAAGGAATTAATGCCAAAAGAGACAAAGTTCAAACGTTTGATATGGGAAAACTCCTCAACCCATGTAGGGAGTGGGCCATGGAAAGAAGCCATTTTGATGAAAGTGATAGGAAATGGGGACCCTAAGGGCTGTATTTATAAGGCATGAGAAGGCTGAACGTCAAAAAGTTCAGAAAAAGGGCACTCATTGTGGCGACCGCCACCTTAGAGTATGGGACGGCCATAATGAACGTACACAGTATAGTGATGTCACTTTGTTGACCTGGTGACCGCCATCCATCTCTTGGATTTTGCGACGACCGCCACTATGAATTATGGCAACCGCCATGTTCAAAAGGTGGCGGGCATGTTATGTTTGCAGTTTCTATAAATCTGTGAATTTTTTTAGACGTGTACCATGCATCCAGAATAGTTTAAGCAGCAAAATAAGGAAAAGTCATGCAACAGATGAATATATATAAATGCAGTAAATGGCACAAAGGCCAAAATGTATGAGAATGTATTAGAATGTGAAACAGGGGCACCGAGGCCCGATAATTGATAAATTGGGGCACGCAGAAATGTATCAAAAATGTATCATAAAATAGGATGTATCATGGAGAGGGGATCTCCAATGTCTCTAACGGACTCAGTGGGAAGAGGGGCCAACGTCTGAAGGACAGGCCTCGGATGCGTCGAATAGCTCCTTTAGATCATCACTGTCGTCACTATCACTGCCATAAGAGGAAGAGACAACTCGAGAGCGGTCCGAGCAAATGAAATGGATCCTCAAGAATGGCAAGCTCGGGAAGAAGCACGGGACCCGCGACCTCGAGCTAGAGCTAAGACCGGAGCCGGAGGTCGGATTGGGGCCTATAGCTGTAGTATGCTGATAGCAGGTGCCAGAGGCTATTAAAAAGGAAGTAATAATCAAATAAAAATATAGAAAAGTGTAGAAAAATTAAAAGGGTTATAAGATACTCACTATAGCCACTAGGGTAAAAGCAATACCAGCTGCTCGAACTGTGGCATCCAACTGACGGATTAGGGCCCTCAAGCCTGTAACCATCAACATCGTGCGATCCAGCCACGCCTGACTAATCTGCAAAGAAGAAAAAGTAGTTCAAGAAAACTAAACAAGTAAAGTAGTAACTGAAAGAAAGGTGGAAGAACAAAGGATAAACCTGGCCATTCTCAGCTCTAAACTCAGATGTCGGTGAAACTAAGATCGGAAGAGGGAAAGGGAATCCGTACACCATAGTCTGAATATCCTATGGGATATCAGGACCAATCACCCCTCCAGCAGCAGCTCCAGCAACAGCTCCAGCAACTCCAGCAACAGTGGCAACAGCTCCAGCAACTCCAGCAACAGTGGCAGCAGCTCCAGTAGCAGCACTACCACCAGCACCAACACCAGTAGCTCCGGCAGCAGTAGCCTCAAGAACGGCCTCTGGTGCTCGACCCCTCCTCCTTCCAGCAGGTGCAGCCGGGCCGGGACGTAGTGGTCCTAACAAATGTGCCTGGGCCCAAGCCGTGTATTCCCCTTTCATTCCTAGTAGCTCTGTGGCGTGGGTCCCCATCATCTCCAGTAGTATGTCAACTCTACTCATGTGGTCCGTCCGGTGCATACGGGATGGGAGAACAACGGGGATCCTAAAGTCATCAAGGCCAAGTGACTAGCAGACCACCCTCTCTGCCAAGTAGTACTCACGACAGAATAGGCCCTCCAACAAGATCTGCATCATGAAAGCATTGCGACTGAGCATCAGATCATCGCCAGCCCGATCTTCTATCCCTCGCCATATGTCCCAGTGAACCTGTAGAAATTTAGTGTATAGTACAGTAGTCAATCAGTGGTATGAGGTAAGCAGCAATCAGCGTAGTAAGCAGTAAGCAGTAATCAGTATTCAAGAGACAGTATAGCACACAGTAATCAGTTTAGTGTTTAGTGTACAGTGTAGTGTAGAGAATAGTGAACAGTGTGATACAAAGAACAGTGCATAGTATAGTAAGCAGTGAATAGTGGTACCTGGTCAGGGGTCAGTCGGTCTAGAGATGCTTGGAATCTATCGATATTCTTTCCCCCGCTCCTCTTCCCCTTTAGACCTGGGGTCCATCAAGTTGCGTGGGGAATAACTAGAGAGTTGGCAGAAGAGTTCGTCGGGACATGAAGCCCGAGGAACTCATAAGTCCAAAGCTATAAAGAGAAGATGTCAGCAAACAGATAACAGAAGAAACGAATGAAGAAAACGAAACATACCTCCTAGACCCTTTAGTATCCCCCAATGTTGAGCTCTTGGGGAAACCTGATCAGGGCCCTCATCGAGTCATAAAGCGTGGCAAGTGCAGCTTCTCCCCAATCATAAGTGGCAATACGGCCAAAGCGGGGCGAGGGTGCCAAGATAATGCAGACGTACGGTATTCTTCTTGTTCAAGAACAAGAAGGTACTGAACATGTAGAAGAGAAAGCCACGGGCAACCCACTCGAAGTGGTGGGGCTCGGTGCAGTGGAAGTGGAGAAAATGCTCAAAAAACCATGTGTACCTGACCCAATCTCTGTCCATCCAAACAGGAACAGCTCTGAGTAGGTAAGTCAATGTGTCGGCAAAATGGGAAATGGTAGGATCAAAAGGAATGGGGGCACCTCCGACTCTGATGCCGATGATCATAGAGAAGTCCAGAGCCATCAGAGTAGCCTCGAAAGTGGTAAAATGAAATGTGTTTGTGGTATCCCAACACCTCTCAGCCAATGCTGTCAAGCATACCCGGTCATTGCTGGTCCTAACCAACAAGGGTATGAACCGAGCAAAGCTGGAGGCATCGATGAAGGCCCGGCTAGGACCAAGGAGGGCATCATACAGTCCAACACCTCGTCGGAGGTGGAACCACCGAAGCCTCGGACATACTGGCCAACCTAAAAAGAAGAAGATGAGCAGAATATATAAGAGCAGTCAAAGCAAGTGGCATGCGAAAAATACAGGATGCAATAAAAATCCTAAGTTTGTGTGTGACGGACAACCTTTCAATTCTTTCAAGCCCTAGAAGATTAGGCACCCTAAGCCCTGGTGAGCTTGGAAAATCCTTCAAGCCCTAGAAGACAAGGCACCCTAAGCCCTGGTGAGCCAGGCAAATCCTTTAAGCCCTAGAAGACTAGGCACCCTAAGCCTTGGTGCACTAGGCAAATCATTTCAACTCTAGGTTCATGTGTGTGTGACGATCCTTCAATTTTTGCACTTCTTAGTAGAACACTAGGTACCCTAATCTCTAGAAGACTTGGTACCCTAAGCCCTGGTGTACCAGGCAAATCTTTTCAACCCTAGGTTCGTGTGTGTATGACGATCCTTCGATTTTTGCACTCCCTAGTAGAAGACTAGAGAATCTTAGCCCTAGAAGACTAGGCACCCTAAGCCTTGGTGCACCAGGAAAATCTTTTCAAACGTAGAATCTTGCACTCCCTTGTAGAAGACTACGTACCCTAAGCCTTAGAAGACTAGGCACCTTAAGCCCTGATGCGCCAAGAAAATCTTTTCAATCCTAGGTTCATATATGTGTGACGACCCTTCGATTTTTGCACTCCCTAGTAGAAGACTAGGTATCCTAAGCCCTAGTAGACTAGGCACCCTAAGCCCTGGTGCACTAGCCAAATCTTTTCAACCCTAGGTTCATGTGTGTGTGACAATCCTTCGGTTCTTGAGCATCCTAGTAGAAGACTAGGTACCCTAAGCCCAAGAAGACTAGGCACCCTAAGCCCTAGTGCGCCAGACAAATCTTTTTAACCCTAGGTTCATGTGTGTGTGATGATCCTTTGGTTTTTGCACTCCCTAGTAGAAGACTAGGCACAGTAAGCCCTGGTGCACCAGGCAAATCTTTTTAACCCTATATCCGTGTGTGTGTGGCGATCTTTCAGTTCTTCACTCTCTTATAGAAGACTAGGTACCATAAGCCCTAGAAGACTAGGCACCCTATGTCCTGGTGCGCCAGGCAAATCTTTTCAGACCTAGGTTCGTGTGTGTGTGATGAGCCTTCGGCTTTTGCATTTCCTAGTAGAAGACTAGACACCCTAAGCCCTGGTACACCAGGCAAATCTCTATCCTAAATCACCCCCTTAGATTTTATGTTTTTTCCAAAACTAAAAATGAAAAATCACCCCCCAGATTTTTATGTTATTGCCAAAAATAAAAAATAAAAAAATCACCCCCTTAGATTTTATGTTTTTATCAAAAATGAAAAAAAAATCACCCCCCTAGATATTTATGTTTTTCCCCAAAAATAAAATAAAAAATTCCCCCCTTGTTTTTGTAATTTTGCTAAAAAATAAAATAAAAAACCACCCCCCTTTCTTAGTGTCCCTACTGTTTTAAGATCTTCTTTGCACAGGTACCTAAACTAGTTTCTCGGTTCAGTGTCTAGGTTTATTCGTTTAATGTGATTACATATTTTATATGTTCAGTTCATTCAACAGATAACAATATTGCATACAATCTATATAATAAAACAACTCAAGTTTTCAAAATGTCTTAAAGATAAACAATCAAATCATCTCAGATTTCCACCCATTTTTTGTCCCGTCTCTTCACATTCTTGACCTTTTCTCTCTCTTCACATTCTTAGCTTGCACTCTCTCTCTCCACATTATTGAATTCGGCCCTCTCTCTCTCTTTGTCTCTTCACTTTCCCCTGTATTCTCCTACGAGACTTGAGAAATAACCACAAGTCACGCCCCAAACTCCGGACCACGTGAAACACCCATAAACAAACAACCACAACACCCAGCCCGAGAATACACTCTCAATGTAAAATATACGTGCATTGTATATAAATACCCAACGGCATACATTACAAGCCTCCAACGCCGAGAAACATGTATTAAGCATACATGATACAGATAGAAACAAAAAGGAAGACTATAACTATTCCACCTCTCCAGCACCTCTAGATCAACAAGCGTGACCGGTACCTGAAGAAAAACAAATCCCACACCGTGAGTCAAGGCTCAGTAGAAACTAGACAGGCATACATTATAAACAAAGCATGCTAGGAAATCGTAGTGCAGGTTTAGACTCTCTTTCAAGCCTTTAAAATAATTTTCACATGCAAACTGAAAAGCGAGGATACAAACCATATTTTAACTCACTCACAGGAGCCTTGAAAACAGTTGAAAAAGATTTTTTTTATTGCGATACACACGACTCTTAAAAACAATTGAAAACAGGTCTATCCGTCCCACAATGCAATTCATGCAATCCATGTACCTTCTCAGACTTTCACCGAAGGACCACAGCCCCCAACTATGCAGCGTACACAACCCGTGCAACACACACAACACACACAACTCGTGCAACACACACATCTTCACGGACTTTCACCGTAGGACCACAGCCCTCGTCAATATACCTTTACGAACTTCAACCAAAGGACCTCAGCTCTACCAAACACACCTTTCAGACTTTAACCGAAGGACCGCAGCCCTAACCTTTATGGACTTTAACCAAAGGACCCCAGCCCTAACCTTTACAGACTTTCACCGAGGGACCGCAGCCCTATCAAATGAACCACCAGCCAGAGCTAACATTACCAAACCACATGTTCGTCTATCTCATTCCATATACCCATGCATAACCTAATTAGGATTTAAATGCATAAAACCACGTACTATTACTACGTTACTCAAACCACGTCACTTGTTACACACGCGACTCACATAATACCTACAACTCATGCAACATGCATTATATGCATCCATTCCTCACATTCCACATAACCATGCCTACAAAACTTCTGAGTTTTAAAGCATGCAACTACGGTACACAAAACGATACCAAAACATGTAATTCACTTATATAATCCATGCATAATAAATCACAGTTATAAATACATAAAGCCAACTCTAAGCGTACATAGCCATATAACCTCAAATCGTGACATCACCCGCCACAAAACTCGACATCCACTCACAAGGACAACCGGCAACCCACATAACCAAGCCTAACAGGAAGGCTACGCTTAACCCCTCAAACCATGAGGTCAAACAACCCCACCTTTTCTTGAAACGTGCCATGAGCCCAAACACGTCCCATACCCAACCACGATGCACACAACCGTGCCCCAACAACCCACATCTAGCCATGCACGTCACCCTCGAGAACGGCACCTAAAAAACACCCGAAGCCATGACACGACTCTCGAAACTACCACACAACCAACCAAACCCCAAAAAGAATCCACAGGTATTAGAATCGACTAATTCCCATAAATTAATCAATTGAATACCATAGGACGCCAATTGGAAACCAAAGAACCAACCACCAAACCACAAAACATCAACACACTCCCAAGGCCCTAACGCGACCAAAACGGACTCACACACGTTTAACACGGCAAACACGGACCCACACATGCCCAACACGCCCAACACAAACTCCCACACACCCAACATGGCCAACCAAGATGAAAAACAACCTTTTTCCAAACATTCGGCTAAAAACGGGTGAAATGATCCAATTTTAAGGTGATAGAGGTGTCATTGGAAAGAAGACTTCTGAGGCATCAATTTGAACACAAAAATGATCCAATTCCGAGTTCGGATGAGAGAGCTACATCGATTTTAAAAATCAATTTTGAACCAACGAAAACACACCGCGGGCTAGACCGCTCGAGCGGTCTGTCCAGCGATCAAGCCTGCAACAAGAAGCCGAGAGCACCTCAAGACCGCCTCTAGACCGTTTGAGCGGTCCCTCAAGCGGTCCTAGGCCAGAATATGACCGTTTGGCAAATTTTGAAGCCTCAAACCATCCCACAACCATCCAACAACCTTCCAAACTTAAAATCAATGCAACCAAACTTTCTTTCAACCTCCTCGGACATACAAAAGCCCAAGACTACCACCCAAACCTCGAAAGAAACCCTTAAACTCCAATTCCATCCGACCAAAGCCAACCAAAAATGGTTTTAAAACCTAAAACCTAGTTTATTCAAAACATAAACCACATTTTCATGCATTTTTAACTGGTAAAAACACACACAATTACACGTAGCACCCTTATAAGACATGAGAGTCTAGGATCCTACCTCGGTGAGTTAAAAACTCAACGCCTCGAACCATGTGCAAAATCGAGCTTCGCCGAAATAAAATTTTATCCGAATGAACGCGTAGCCCACCGTGCCAAAAGCAAGGATCTGATGTTGGATCGTTGAAAACCAAGCCCCAGGCCCCCGAGAACTTAAGGAGAAGGCAGAGAGAAAAAGAAAACTTACTGGAAAAGTTTTGAAAAATATCTTTATAAAAATATCTAACTCCAGATATTTATAGACCTCCAAAATATCTTTTTTTTTTGAAATTTTAAAATTCGCGCCGCAACACCCCACGGCCCTGGGAACCTGCCCCACATGCATATCGAACCTCGATCATGCATCTAAAAAGCATTTAAACATGCAAAACTGAAAACGAGAAACACGTGCAAAAAATGCCGAAAAAGAAAACGGGTCAGGGTCTCACAACTCTACCCTCCTTAAAGGAATTTCGTCCCCGAAATTCAACTCAAGGTCAAAACAACAAATCGTCGATTGCAATCGACATAGGCATACGAGATGGTCAGCCAAACCGTTCCTAGGATATAGTCAAACAAGGTCAGGCATCCTAAACAATGTCCAACTATCTCAAAGACACGGGATCTACAACTCACCCCAACCTCACATCCTTACCAACCACTGTCTCAACACAGCACACAACCCACGGAGTCCACCACCAACTCCAAACCCACGGCCATAGCCTCAAACACAGCCTCGCCCTCTCTGCGCAGACATCACGCCTATATGAACGAAAAGATAGAACACAAGATGCAACATATAAACACGAACCACATAAATATGCTAACACATAGCCACATAGGTTCATGATAAACAAAACCCCACATACCGAGGAGAACCGTCAAGAATGGCGGGTCAATCTGGATAACCTACTCAGATTCCCTGCTAGAAATCACGTCAGCTAAACGCGTTTCTAACTTGGCTCCGAAGTTTGTTATTCCAAACGCGCAAAGGCAAGACTAATCAATCCCACAATTCAACCCCCATGCTCACATATACACATCGTTCACATATCTAACATGCTAACACATTCATGTTATCAAAGAGTCTAAACACATGCAATCAAGCACACGCAATCAACCTCACACAGGAACGCACCCACTTCCCACAACTCATAAGTATTCGAACCCAGAGCTCTGATACCAATCAGTCATGCCCCAAACTTCGGGCCACGTGAAACACCCATAAACAAACAACCACAACACTCAGCCCGAGAATACACTCTCAATGTAAAACATACGTGCATTGTATATAAATGCCCAACGGCATACATTACAAGCCTCCAACGCCGAGAAACATGTATTAAGTATACATGATACAGATAGAAACAAAAAGAAAGACTATAACTCTTCTACCTCTCCAGCACCTCTAGATCAACCAGCATGACTGGTACTTGAAGAAAAACAAATCCCACACCGTGAGCCAAGGCTCAGCAGAAACTAGATAAGCATACAGTATAAACAAAATATGCTAGGAAATCGTAGTGCAGGTTTAAACTCTCTTTCAAGCCTTTAAAACAATTTTCACATGTAAACGGGAAAGCGAGAATACAAATCATATTTTAACTCACTCACAAGAGCCTTGAAAACAGTTGAAAAAGAAATTTTTTTTCATCGCGATTCACACGACTCTTAAAAATAATTGAAAATAGGTCTATTCGTCCCACAATGCAATTCATGCAATCCATGTACCTTCTCGGACTTTCACCGAAGGACCACAGCCCCCAACTATGCAACGCACACAACCCATGCAACACACACAACGCACACAACCCGTGCAATACACACATCTTCACGGGCTTTCACTGTAGGACCACAGCCCTCGTCAATGTACCTTTACGGACTTCATCCAAAGGACCTCAGTCTTACCAAACACACCTTTACGGACTTTAACCGAAGAACCGCAGCCCTAACCTTTACGGACTTTAACCAAAGGACTTCAGCCCTAACCTTTACGGACATTCACCAAGGGACTGCAGCCCTATTAAATGCACAATCAGCCAATGCTAACATTACCGAACCACATGTTCGTCTATCTCATTCCGTATACCCATGCATAACTTAATTAGGATTTAAATGCATAAAATTACGTACTGTTACTATGTTACTCAAACGACGTCACATGTTACACACGCGACTCATATAATACCTACAACTCATGCAACATTCATCATATGCATCCATTCCTCACATTCCACATAACCATGCCTATAAAACTTCTGAGTTTTAAAGCATGCAACTACGGTACACGAAAAGATACCAAAACATGTAATTCACTTACATAATCCATGCAAAATAAACCACAGTTATAAATGCATAAAGCCAACTCTAAGCGCACATAGCCATATAACCTCAAACCGTGACATCACCCGCCACAAAACCCGACATCCACTCACAAGGACAACTGGCAACCCACATAACCAAGCCTAACAGGATAGCTACACTTAACCCCTCAAACCACGAGGTCACCAAACCCCACCTTTCGTTCAAAGGTGCCATGAGCCCAAACACGTTCCATACCCAACCACGATGCACACAACTGTGCCCCAACAACCCACATCTAGCCACGCACGTCACCCTCGAGAACGGCACCTAAACAAACACCCGAAGTCACGACACGACTTCCGAAACCACCACACAACCAACCAAATTCCAAAAAGAATCCACAGGTATTTGAATCGACTAATTCCCATAAATTAATAATTAAATACCATAGGACGCCAATAGGAAACCAAAGAACCAACCACCAAACAACAAAACATCAACAAACTCTCAAGGCCCTAACACGACCAAAACAGACTCACACACATCCAACACGACAAACACGAACCCACACATGCCCAACACGGCCAACACAAACTCCCACACACCCAACATGGCCAACCAAGATGAAAAACAACCTTTTTCCAAATATTCGGCCAAAAACGGGTAAAAAACGGTTTGAAAATCTTGGCATACCTTCACGCTTTCGGCTATAAATTTTTCTACAAAAAGAATTATATGGTGATAGAGGTTTCATTTGAAAGAAAACTTTTGGTGCTTCAATTTGAACACAAAAATGACCTAATTTCGAGTCCGGATGAGGGAGATACATCGATTTTAAAAATGAATTTTGAACCAGCAAAAACCCACCGCGGGCTAGACCGCTCGAGCGGTCTGTCCAGTGGTCAAGCCTACAACAAGAAGCCAAGAACACCCTAAGCCCACCCCCTAGACCACTTGAGCAGTCCCTCAAGCGGTCCTACGCCAAAAACTGACCGTTTAGAAAATTTTGAAGCCTCAAACCATCCCACAACCATCCAACAACCTTCTAAACTCAAAATCGATGCAACCAAACTTTCTTTCAACCTCCTCGGACATACACAAGCCCAAGACTACCACCCAAACCTCGAAAGAAACCCTTAAACTCCAATTCCATCCGACCAAAACCAACCAAAAACGATTTTAAAAACTAAAACCCGGTTTATTCAGAACATAAACCACCTTTTCATGCATTTTTAACTGATAAAAATACACACGATTACACGTAATACCCTTATAAGACATGAGAGTCTAGGATCCTACCTCGGTGAGTTAAAAACTCGACGCCTCAAACCACGTGCAAAATCGAGCTTCGTCGGAATAAAATTTTGTCCGAATAAACGCGTAGCCTACCGTGCCAAAAGCAAGGATCCGCTGTTAGATTGTTAAAAACTAAACCCCAAGCCCCCGAGAACTTAGAGAGAAGGTAGAGAGAAAAAGGAAACTTACTGGAGAAGTTTTGAAAAATATCTTTATGAAATTATCTAACTCCAGATATTTATAGGCCTCCAAAAATATCTTTTTTTTTTAATTTTAAAATTCGCACCGCAACACCCCATGGCCCCGAAAACCCTCCCCACATACATATCTAACCCCGATCATGCATCAAAAAAGCATTTAAACACGCAAAACCGAAAACGAGAAAAACGTGCCAAAAAACGCCGAAAAAAAAATAGATCAGGGTCTCACAACCACATTCTCCTGGTTCCAAATCCATAACAAGCGTTTTCCTTTTATTTTTAAATTAATAATTTTAACCTTGCAATTGTTATGCATACAATTGTTTAACATTGAATAATTAAATTAATTATAAATTCAATTTGCAATGAACAACACATTCATCTATTTTTTTTATAATTTTTATTTATTTATTTTTATTTTTTCCTATTCAAGAAATTGGATTTGTTTTGAAAAATCAAAAATTCCCATGTTAAAACGCACTTAAAAAATATAAGTCCATTTTAACATTGAATAATTAAATTAATTATAAATTCAATCTGCAGCGAACAACACATTCATCTATTTTTATTTGTGCTAATTTTCATTTTATTTTTTTATTAATTTTTCCCTACTCAAGAGATTGGATTTGCTTTAAAAAACCAACAATTCCCATGGCAATGGTGTCACAAAACCTCATTGCAGGATTAAAATGAGGTATTATCACAATGAGGTACAAGACTCCAACAATTCTCTTGGTAATGAGATATCGCAAGACCTCGTTACAGTAAGTTCAGTGTGGTAATGAACATTGAATTTCATCTAGGTAAAATAATCTCAACCATTCAATTGTTAATATAATTTTGTGTTGTTCGATTCAAGCTGTTGTTTAATTCGACCCTCACAGATCAGTCTATTATATGGTGGCTGAAAATTGATACTAAAGGTTAGAATTTTAGAATTGAGGTGATTGAAAATGAATAGCATTTTTTTTTATACGTGGTAGATTGTGGAAATGCGGTGAGCCATGCTAATGTGGACAATTTAATCTTTTTTTTACTTCTTTCCAAATAAATGGATACACTTCAATTTTTAATTAAAATTTTGTGTCTTAAGCATTTTCCTATATCATGTATTGCATTCTTCTCTTTTCGTTTTAGTGAGCAAGGGTGAATCCGTACAAAATTAAACACAAATCTTTTTTATCTTACTTAAGTGATTTTACTTTCTTTTCTAAACACATAGACCCATTTTGTGTAACTTAAGTAATTTTACTTACTTTTGTCTTTTCTAGACAATTTATGAGATTGTCTAACTTAAGTAATTTTACTTACTTTTGTCTTTTCTAGACAATTTATGAGATTAGTTACCTTTCTAATATCTAATTACTTTTTAAATATTAAATAGAGTATCAACATAGCCATCTAAAGGTATGTAGTTCCTATAAGTGGAATGGATACTTGCAACATAGCCATTGAAGTGGACACGTGAAAATTTTGAAAAGTGCATAAAAATAAGTTTAGAAAAGATGATGATTGAAGACAATTCAAGGGACGAAAATGAATGAAAATGAATGAAAACACAAAATATTATCATAGGGCACGAAAGTAAATGAATGAAAATGACGTTCTTTGGAGTGTATTTGCATTTTCGCACGAAAATGAAGGAAGATGGATATTGTTGTTGCGGTGCACCAAAATGAATGCTTTTTGTTGTGTGTTTGGTTTTT
>JAUMHN010174478.1:0-22035 GCA_032360265.1 Heliamphora ciliata
CATGCGTAAAAAATAAATGATATACATACATTGCTCATAAAAATTCTCAAAAAATGGAAAACTAATTTTATTAAAATAAAATTAAATACTAAAAATATGATTTTCAGTATACCAACCATAATAATAAGATCACGTAGGACTACATACCCGTCCTACGACATGCAAGAATAAAACTAACCATAGTTCTATAAGCGCAGAAACACGAATAACCATGATGTTCCACATAACGACGCCACATAACCCGACATGACATCACAAACCACCCATCCGTCATCCGTTCACCCAAATGACATGTCCACTCACCGGGACAACTAACGATGCAGAAAACAAAAACCTAACTTGGAGGCCAACACCGCTCAAGCGCTAGAGCGCTCTACCACCACTCGAGCGGCCCCTACCGACATATATCACTGCTACACCACCACTCGAGTGATCATCGCTGGGTAAAAAAAACAAATAAAGAAACAAAACCAAACTCCCACACGCATAACACATATACATATACATGCTGTTCTAAACAACAACCAAAGCGGTAAACAACACGTCAAAGATATATAACGAAAAAGAAACAAAACCGAGTTTCACACCCACCCAAAGGCCAACTCCAAACCTCCCACAAAATGATTTCCACCAAAACCCCATCTTCAAAAAGAACAACTGGCTCACACTCCCCGCACACAACGATGCACCAACCAACATGCACACAACTGTGCACCAACACCCCGTATGACATGACAAACACCCTCTCCGTGACTTCAATTGATAAAACCCCATAATCTAATCAATTGAAAAACAACTAGATGAGAGCAGTCGATCGAGCCCCAAAATTCAATTGACTAAAAGGCCACCACACGACCAAAAGAAACCCCCAAGGCCTTGACGCCACCAACACGGGCTCCCACACGGCCAACACGAACCCATACACGCCCAACACGGCAAACACGGATGAAAAACGGTTAAGAAAATTTGACATAACCTCACTCTTTTGGTCATAACTTTTTCTATAAAATGAATTTTGTTGTGAGTGAGAGATATGATCAAATAAAAATGACCCTGCGCGGCTAGTCTGCTCGAGCGGATAGATGGGTGCTCTAGCTCCCAGACGCTCGAGAACAGCCCAAATTCTCCCATCTTTTGTGTTCTAAGCCCCAAAACTCTCAAACACTCACTAAGATGCTTCAAAACACACATAAACCTACCAATTAGCATATTTTCGACACCCACAGACATACGCGAACTCAAACCATCAAGAACCACCAAACGAAAAGCCTCAAAACCCGGTTCACCCAACCAAAACAACACAAAATCCCTTTTTAAAACAAAACCTAATATTTTTAGAAGCATAAATCGATTTTTAATGCATTTTTAATAGGTAAAAACATACATGATTACACGTAGCACCCTTATAAGACATGAGAATCTAAGATCCATCTCGTTGAGTCAAAAGCTTGATGCCTCGATCCACGTGTAAAATCGAACTTCATCAAAATAAAATTTTGTTCGGATAAACGCGTAGCCCACAGTGCTAATAGCAGGGATCCGCTGTTGGATCGTAAAAAATGGAGCCCCGGACCCCCGAGAAGTTAGAGAGAAGGCAAAGAGAAAAAAAGAAACTTAGCTTGTAAGTTTTGAAAATATTATTTCAAAATATCTAACGTGAGATATTTATAGGTCATGAAAATATCTTCTTTTTTTTGAAATCCACATCACAGCGCCCAACGGTCCCGGGAACCAACCCCGCATGCATATCTAAACCTGAACATGCATAAAAACACATACAAACATGCTGCAACGAAAAAGCTAAACGCACGTCGAAAAATGCCGAAAAAGAAAATGGGTCAGGGTCTCACATAGTTTTTTTATATATTTTTATAATCGAAACTATTTATTATATTGTATTTATTAAGTAGAATATTTTTGTAAAAGATTAAATTAATCGAACATTAATAGTTATGTGAGTTGATCATATTTGTTAAAATATAAATGAATGGTAATATAATTTTATAAAAAACAGTGATAACTAAATATTACCAGATCATATAGTTATAAATATCCAGTAAACTTAATATTTTTGTGAGTAATAAATTTTATAATTACTACAAAATAAATGATTTCTATTATAAAAATATGTTCAAAAACAAAATATTTAAAAGAGTACAACATTGTCTGGTGCTAAACTTGAGTTTATTTTATAGTATTTTTATATCAAAGACATCATTTGGTATTCTAATTCAGTTATTAGATTCGAGAGGAATAGCCTTTCCGTAAAAATAAATACTAAGTCTATATGATGACATAAGCACTACACATAAGATGTCACATTATGTAGTATTTAAATTTGATCACCAAATGTGTGAGACCCTAACCTATTTCATTTTTTGGAAAATGATTTAAGTGTTGATAGAAAAGAGTTAAACATGACCTTGGTGATGTTGTGGGTGAGTGTTTTGAGCTTGGAAGCATGTGAAAGATATGTTTGGGGAAGAACACGAGGTTCTAATAGATGTCCGGACAAAAACAAGTGAAAAGCATGTGAAGGAAAGTGACATACATTAACTATTTTGGTCATAACTCTTTTTACAAAATGAATTTTGGTATGAGGTTGAATCATTGGAAAGTAGACTTCTGGGGCTTTAGTTTGGGCACAAGAATGACCCTATTTGGAGTTCGGACGAGGGAGATATGCTCGTTTGAAGTTGAGCTAACAGTGCAGTCGCGGAGACCGCTCGAGCGGTCTTTTGACGGATCGAGCGGTCTGTTCGGGCAGATTGGTATAAAGGCGGTGGAACAAGTTGGTTTTTGTGCAAAGCTTGTCTTGGAAGCTTCCTCTTTTCTCTCTTAAAACCCTAAAACCCTAGCTCTGACTTCTCTCTAGGTTTTGGGTGTGTTCGGGTTCGGATCTCGGTGATTGGAGGGTGGATTCTTGATGTACTCACCGCGGGCTTCACTTTCATCCGAATGGAATTGGGTTTCTGCGGCTTTGGCTTTTCATCGGTGGGTAAAGCTTCGGGTTTGTGACCCTTTGAGGTAGGATTCTAGACTTTAAAGTTGTTAGAGGGTGATATATGCAATCTTATGATGTTTCACCGTTTCAAACGCATGAAAAAGGTGTTTATGTTTGCAAAATCGGGTTTTTGGGTTAAAATAGTTTTTCATCGTTTTTGGTCGGCTCGGGTGGATGAAATCAGATTTTGAGAGTTCCTTTCGAGGCTTTGAGGTTGTTTTGGGATTGAATATACTCGTGGGTATCAAAATCGGTGTTTGGAGGTTTGATTTCGAAGTAATTACAAGTTTTTCAAAGGAAAACTACTGCTGTTCTTCCGTTTTCCCGAGATTGGTTCCAGACTACTCGAGCGGTCTTTTGACCGATCGAGCGGTGTGTCGAGCGACCTGGGCAGTTTTGAGATTTTTGAGGTTTTTGATTATGGCTTTCATCGTGTGATGTTTATCCGATGAAATGATGAGGTTTTATGATTTCCAAAAGGATATCCGTGGTTTTAAAAGGGTGGTTTGAAAACGGGGTTTTGAGAAAACTTGATAAACATGTTTTTGAAGGTTTGGAACTAGCCTGTGGGGTTGAGTCTCAACTTCTAAAACGTTTTGGGTGAAAATATATTTTTACATGTTTGTTTGATCTCCATGGTTCATGGATTGGATCTCCTTATATACATGTTGTATATCTGTTTTGTGGGTTGATTTTGAAATATTTTCCATAGATGTACCGTGATAGTGAAGATTGTTGAGTTGGGCTTCTATTGCTCCTCGGTGTAAGTCCGAAAACGTGCGCATTGTAGGTGCTCTATACCTTCGGGTTAGTCTCCGTAAATTGGGTATGTGTGGGTGCTTTGTACCCTCGCGCTTAGGTCCTGTAAATTAAGCAGTAGGTGCTCTGTACCTTCGAACTAGTTCCCGTAAATTGAGTGGCTCGGTTGCCTCCGTTAATGGCGTCGTTGTCGTAGCTCCATATAGAACTTGTCATTACCTAGCAAGTCTTGAATGGCTAGAGTCTAGGGTAATGGACGAGAGTCTATAGTTGTTACCTTTGTCGGTGTGGCAGAGTCGGTACATAGGATTACATTTTATCGTGTCTCCTCGGCTGCGTGTCCCAAGTGGAGAATTCGGTGTTATCGTTTTATTTTTCTCGGTTGTGTGTTCCGAGTGGAAAAATAACATTTTGATTCTGATTTTGTGATCCGGGTGAACTAAATCAGGGTTTTTGATTACTGTCTTACTGCTTTCCCGTAACTGTGGCATGATATCTGTCAGGATTATATGCATAGTTTCAAGGATGGAAAATGTGAGGTTTTCACGATGGAAAACTTATGGTTTTTGAGAGAAAAATCTTTTTGGGTTTTGTGGTCGAGTTAGCACCAACCATATGATTGCATAACCTGTATTACAGCTTTACAGTCTTTTTTTTCTATTCGGCTTCGGCTCACGGTGTGGGATTTTGCTGTAAAACCTTTTTCAGGTAAGCGTGGTCCTGTAGGTTGACCCGGTGGTGCCCGGAGGTGGCTGATGACAAGACTTCTGTTTTGTCTTGATAGATAGCTTATACCTGTTGTATATGTCTCATGTTTATTTATAACATGTTATAAATCGTATACCTTTCTTGTGGATATATGCATATTTTAATGCTTTCGAGAGAATCTTGGGTTGGTTGTTATTTTTCGTAGTTTCTTACTACGTTTTTCGTTGTTGGGATCAACGGTTTACAAATAGGATTTTCAAATGATTTATGCTTCATTTAAACTCTTGTACTTCGAGGAAGATTTTTTGAACGGCCTAAGCTTATTTTAAAATGAAAAGATTTTCTTATCCAAAATTTGTATTTATTTTTTTTAAAGGCTTGGCTTGTGGGGCTGTAATGGTAGTCTTTGCTACTCTTTTAACTCAAATAAATCCTTGGTAGTACATTTTTACAAAGGTTTTAGCCTTGTTTGGCTTTCTGGTTTTAAATCCCTTTGTTTGGGCGATTTTACTGGTTGTTCTGTGGCTTTTCGCGTGACCCGGAGTTTGGGGCGTGACAACTTGGTATCAGAGCTCTGGGTTCGAATACCTATGAGCTGTGGGAGACGAGGGTGCATCATCTTGTGAGGATGTGTGTGTGCTTGGTTGCCTGTGTTTAGAACATAAGCATGTTGATGTCATGTATATGTGAGCATGGAGGTTGGACCTTATGATTGATTAGTCTTGCCTTTGGACTAGCAAACTTGGGAGCCAAGTTAGAAATGCATTTCGCGAACGTGATTTCTAGCAAGGAATCTAAGTAGGCTGTCCAAAGTGACGCGTCATTCTTGTCGGTTCTCCTCGGTATCGGTATTGTGTCTGCATAATCGTTGTGGCTATGTGTTAGCATGATTATGTGGTATGTGCTAGAAATAACATGATAGATCAACCCTTGGTTGTCGTGTTTCATGTTTTTCTTTATATATAATATGCACACCCTCAGAGATGATGAGACCGTGGTTTGGGTCTTGGATGTGCGACTCGGTTGCTATCAGTTGCAGAGATAAGGTTATGGGTTGAATGTCGATCGCCTGGTATGTTATGGAACTCATTAGTGAGTTGGGTTTAGCCCAGTGAGGTTGGCCTCAGTTGGCACACCGTTGAGTGTTTGCAGGAACAGAGTTTTGTTCAGGTATTGTCGAAGTATGGTTGATGGTTTTGGCTTAGTAGTTGACTCCTCGTTTGAGTATGCTACTGGAGATTTGAGTTGTGTCATGGACAGCCTTGTGAGTAGGGGTGATGGGGTGTCAGAGACCCTGGGAACCAATTGTTATGACTAGATTGGTGGATAGATCTGTGGATCGTGTTAATCCCCTTTGCTTTTGGTTGGATGTATGTGGTTTGGCCGTGTGATGGATTAGGTACGTCTTGAGCCATGCTATGTTATGAGCCGTATATTCAGAATGGAGTATGGACGGAAACATAGTGGATGGGAGCGTAGTAATCCTTGGCCATGTGTATGATAAAATAGCAGAACGTGAGAAGTTCTAGAGATATTCCCTGGTAGTCGGGATGTTGATGGTAGTCAGCAGGATGTTGACGGTAGTCAAAGTAGCAACTGAGGATGTTGTAGGTAGTCAGAGTAGTTCTGATGACCTTGGACGTTGTATACCTCCTTGAGGTTTGAGACTTGAGTTACGAGTGCGTGAGCTCAAGGATATGGGAATGAGTTTGAGTTGCAGTTATGCTAGGTGGCTGTATGGGAATGTGTAAGAATCCTTGCGACGACTATCAGTTTTGTGAGATTCCTACGGGAATGCAGGTTCGTGGTTTGGTTGATATTCTAGTGATTAGGAGATCGCGTTTGGGAACCGTGCTAGGTTCATGTGGTTGGCTTAGTGCTGAGATGACGTATCCTGGGTATGATATATCTGGAGGTTATTTGTGTTCCACCTTAGGTTCAGATATGGGTGTGTTGTTTGCCCATGGGAACGAAGTGTGGAGTGTCGAGGTTCAGTAGTGGACCGTGTGGTTTGACTGGTCTAGGGTGATAGGTGAGAAATCATAGGTTACGATGCTAGTGATCGATGTGTGCTTTGAAAGAAAAAGTGCGGAAGGTGTCTGCATGGTTGTTGGGGTTATTAGTAACTCTGGATGAGAGGTCTCAGGATTGGGTTCCCTTGTTTGATGTGGTGCCTTGGACAGTGGGCTCGAGGCCGTGATATAATTGTGGTTTGCCTAGCCAGAGTTAGGTTGTGTAGCAAAACCTTGTGAAGTGAGGTTTTGGGTACAATGGGATGTGTTGTACTACGCAGATTGATGGTATTCACGTGTGTGAATGAGGTCAGAGAGAGCTTGGTGTAGCAGATGACCTGAGTATTGTGATCGGAGTTGACAGCAGCTGTCTAACTATAATCGATGTGACATCGAGGTAGGACTTACAGAGTTCTTACAACTAAGTGTTGATGAGTATTGGGAATACGCTGAGGTTGGGTCCTGATTTCTTGTTGGCCTTTTTCTTTTCTTTGGATGGAAGGAGAGAGAGAGTTTTCTTGTCGACGACTATCTGATGTGAGTTGTTTCATCTCAGGTGGACAGAGATGCCAGGTTCTTGATTGGTTCAGGTTGTGGTTGTGTTCTGAAACTGTGAAATCTCAGCGGATGTATACCCGTGTGTGCCCTTGGAGTTGTGACTCAGAGACGTGAATCGCCAGGATTGGGTGATGGTTAAACTAATCCTTCGTGGTTTCAACGAAAGGTTGACCCATTTGGGTTGTGTCCCTGTGAGGTTCGGTTGGTAGACCAGGAATGCTTGGGAAGTTGGTGTTGAGATGTAGAGTTCCCTTGCAATGATCAGTTGAGGATCGTTAACTATTGTTTGCAGTTTATTTGGAATTGTGTGGATATGGTTGTACTCCTAGCTCTTGATAGAGTGGGAATTTTGTCGGAACCGTGCAGCTGGGATTTTCACATGTGGGTTTGTTTCTGGTAGACTTTTGTGAGTCTGGTTTTTTGTTCTGTTAAAGTACTTGGAACTATTCAGGGTTCTTGGAATCGACGAATGGTTGTCAACTGTGGTAAGCGTTGTGCTTGGGCGTAATCATTTGTTTGGGTGGTGATCTCGAGAGCGTGGTAAGGTATGAGTCAGGAAGGATATGATGTTTGAGAAGCCTTGGTTGGCGTGGCCTATTCGGACCGACGCGATTGTTGGTTGGGATCGAAAGGGCCGTGACGAGTTCTGTATTTGAGGACACTGCGAGGCAAGTCTTGGTTGGTTACTTGACGAATAAGTCTGGAATTCGAATATGCTACTCTTGTGGACTCAGGGACTGATCTATGTGTTATGTACTGTGAGTGTGTGGTTTGATGTCGGATGACAGTCCTTTGTTTGCTTTGTCGAATGACGGCGATCATGCTTGATCGGTGGTCGTTTGGGGATCGCTAGAGCTTGAGTAGAGTTTGTGCGTGGAGTATGCGGTTTTATGTGACCGATGTCAGGGCTTGACGTCGTGTGTTTGGACTTGTGGACATGGTCCTTGGTGTGCATGGTGAGATGTGATTGAGCCAGTTTGTGGCAGTGAGAACGAAGTGGTGGTCTCTATGTTCTGAAATAGAGAGTGCTTAAGACCAGGTTCCATGATGGATTGGTCTTGTGTGATATGTTTATCGCCGGAGTGGTTTGAGTTCAGCGAGAGTCAGGTGTCGAGGATTGGCGGTGTGAGCTAGATTTTGATCCGGTGTTTCAGGGATGTATCCTAGATGACGGTGGTGTCAGTGGAACTTGCACGTATGGGCAGTCTGTATGGAGGTTGATTCTTCACGCCGTGTTTGTTTTGTGTGACAACTTGGCACCAGTTTTGTGACGACGATTTTGGGGTTTCAGTTGCTGGGACACTTCTGCTGTTGTACAGTATTGCTGGGTTTGCATCTGAGATTGTTGATGAGGGTTGATGTTCGGCTTGAGTTTCAGTATCGAATTTCGGGGATGGAATTTCTTTAAGAGAGGGAGAGTTGTGAGACCCTGACCTATTTCATTTTTGAGAAATGATTTAAGTGTTGATAGAAAAGAGTTAAACATGACCTTGGTGATATTGTGGGTGAGTGTTTTGAGCTTGAAAGCACGTGAAAGATATGTTTGGGGAAGAACACGAGGTTCTAATAGATGTCCGGACAAAAACAAGTGAAAAGCATGTGAAGGAAAGTGACATACCTTCACTATTTTGGTCATAACTCTTTGTACAAAATTAATTTTGGTATGAGGTTTCAACCATTGGAAAGTATACTTTCGGGGATTCAGTTTGAGCACAAGAATGACCCTATTTGGAGTTCAGAGGAGGGAGATATGCTCGTTTGAAGTTGAGCTAACAGTGCAGTCGCGGAGACTGCTCGAGCGGTCTTTTGACGGATCGAGTGGTCTGTTTGGGCAGACTGTTATAAAGGCAGTGGAACAGGTTGGTTTTTGTGCAAAGCTTGTCTTGGAAGCCTTCTCTTTTCTCTCTTAAAATCCTAAAACCATATCTCTGACTTCTCTCTAGGTTTTGGGTGTGTTCCGGCTCAGATCTTGGTGATTGGAGGGCGGATTCTTGATGTACTTGCCGCGGGCTTCACTTTCATCCGAATGGAATTTGGTTTCAGCAGCTTTGGCTTTTCACCGGTTGGTAAAGCTTCGGGTTTTTGACCCTTTGAGGTAGGATTCTAGACTTTAAAGTTGTTAGTGGGTGATATATGCAATCTTATGATGTTTCACCGTTTCAAATGCATGAAAAAGGTGTTTATGTTCGCGAAATTGGGTTTTTGGGTTAAAACCATTTTTTGTCATTTTTGGTTGGATCGGGTTGATGAAATCGGATTTTTAGAGTTCCTTTCGAGGCTTTGAGGTTGTTTTAGGTTTGAATATACTTGTGGGTATCAAAATCGGTGTTTGGAGGTTTGATTTCGAAGTTTTTACAAGTTTTTCAAAGGAAAACTGCTGCCGTTCTTCCGTTTTCCCGAGACTGGTTCGAGACCGCTCGAGCGGTGTTTTGACCGATCGAGCGGTGTGTCGAGCGGTCTGGGCAGTTTTGAGAGATCGGGTTTTAATATTGATAGATTGTCTTCATATACCATCCATTAGAAGGAACTTAGTTTCTGTTTCTGGATTGGCTAAAGACGGATATTTGGTTTATTTTAATAACTCTGTGGTTATTAAGGATAATAAGCAGGTTATCTATTTTGGTACATTGGTGGATGATCTTTATATTATTACTCCAATCTCTCAAACAGTACAACTGACTGAAACGAATAATACATCTATATTATCATATAAGAGAAAGTTTTCTTCTTTAATGAACCAAATATTTTTTTGGCACTTACGTTTAGGTCATATTAATCTAAAAAGAATTAACAGACTGGTAGCAGATGGACCTTTGAGTTCATTGAAAGTGGAGGCACTTTTAGTCTGTGAATCTTGCTTAGAGGGTAAGATGACCAAGAGGCCCTTTTTGGCTAAAGGCTATAGAGTTAAAGAACCGTTAGAGCTGGTTCATTCTGATGTGTGTGGTCCTATGACAATTCGGTCTAGAGGGGGCTTTGAGTACTTCGTCAGTTTCATTTATGACTACTCAAGGTATGGATACATTTACCTGATGCACCGTAAGTCTGAATGCTTTGAAAAATTCAAAGAATTCAAGGCGGAGGTGGAAAAGTGTTTGGGTAAAAGTATCAAATCACTACGATCCGACCGTAGTGGGAAATACCTCTTTGGAGAGTTTAAGGACTACTTATCATCAGAGGGGATTACATCTCAGTTGATTGCACCTAGCACTCCACAGCAAAATAGTGTAGCAGAAAGAAGGAATTTGACTCTTATGGAGATGGTAAGGTTAATGATGAGTTATTCAGATTTACCAAATTCATTTTGGGGACTCATTTTAGAGATCACGGCTTACATTCTGAACATGGTACCTTTTAAGTCAGTTCCTTCTATCCCATAGAATTGCGGACCGGGCATAAGCCCAGTCTGAAACAGATTCGAATTTGGGGGTGTCCATCACATGTTCCGAAAGGGAACGCGGGTAAGTTGGAATCGAGGACAGAAATCTGTTTCTTTGTGGGGTATCCCAAATTTTTGAGGTTTTTGATTCTGGCTTTCATCGTGTGATGCTTATCCGATGAAATGAAGAGGTTCTATGATTTCCAAAAGGATATCCGTGGTTTTCAAAAGAGTGGTTTGAAAACGGGGTTTTGAGAAAACTTGATAAACATGTTTTTGAAGGTTTGGAGCTAGCTTGTGGGGTTGAGTCTCAACTTCTAAAACGTTTTGGGTGAAAATATATTTTTACATATTTGTTTGATCTCCATGGTTCATGGATTGGATTTCCTTATATACATGTTGTATATCTGTTTTGTGGGTTGATTTTGAAATATTTTCCATAGATGTACCGTGACAGTGAGGATTGTTGAGTTGGGCTTCCATTGCTCCTCAGTGTAAGTCTGAAAACATGCGCAGCGTAGGTGCTCTGTGCCTTCAGGTTAGTCCCCGTAAATTGAGTATGTGTGGGTGCTTTGTACCCTCGCGCTTAGGTCCCGTAAATTAAGCAGTAGATGCTCTGTACCTTCAGGCTAGTTCTCGTAAATTGAGTGGTTCGGTTGCCTCCGTTAATGGTGTCGTTGTTGTAGCTCCGTATAGAACTTTTCATTACCTAGCGAGTCTTGAATGGCTCGGGTCTAGGGTAATAGACGAGAGTCTATAGTTGTTACCTTTGTCGGTGTGGCAGAGTCGATACATAGGATTACATTTTATCGTGTCTCCTCGGCTGCGTGTCCCAAGTGGAGAATTCGGTGTTATAGTTTTATTTTCCTCGGTTGTGTGTTATGCGTAGGAAAATAACGTTTTGATTCCGGTTGTGTGATCCGAGTGAACTAAATCAGGGTTTTTGATTACTGCCTTACTGCTTTCCCTTAACTGTGGCATGATATCTTTTAGGATTATATGCATAGTTTCAAGGATGGAAAATGTGAGGTTTTCAGGATGGAAAACTTGTGGTTTTTGAGAGAAAAATCTTTTTGGGTTTTGTGGTCGAGTTAGCTCCCACCATATGATTGCATGACCTGTATTACAGCTTTACAGCCTTTTTTTCTATTGGGCTTCGGCTCATGGTGTGGAATTTTACTGTAAAACTTTTTTCAGGTAAGCGTGATCCTGTAGGTTGACCTGGTGGTGCCCGGAGGTGGCTGATGACAAGATTTCTATTTTGTCTTGATAGGTAGCTTATACATGTTGCATATGTCTCATGTTTATTTGTAACATGTTGTAAATCGTATACCTTTCTTGTAGATGTACGCATGTTTTAATGCTTTCGAGAGAATCTTGGGTTGGTTGTTGTTTTCCGTAGTTTCTTACTACGTTTTTCGTTATTAGCATCAATGGTTTACAAATGAAATTTTCAAATGATTTATGCTTCATTTAAACTCTTGTGCTTCGAGTAAGATTTTTGAAACGGCCTAAGCTTATTTTAAAATGAAAAGATTTTCTTATCCAAAACTTGTATTTATTTTTTTTAAAGGCTTAACTTGTGGGGCTGTAATTGTAGTCTTTGCTACTCTTTTAACTCAAATAAATCCTTAGTAGTACGTTTTTACGAAGATTTTAGCCTTGTTTGGCTTTCCGATTTTAAATCCCTTTGTTTGGGCGGTTTCAGTGGTTGTTCTGTGGCTTTTCGCGTGACCCGGAGTTTAGGGCGTGACAGTTTTGGTGGTTTTGTGGTTGGATTTTGGTTTCTGATTGGCGTCCTATGGTATTCAATTGATTGATTTATGTCAATTTGAAAATTTTCGTGTCGTTAGAATTTTAATAACATGTTTCTAAATATAAGTTTAAAATTTTTACTTGTATCAAATTTTAACAAATTTTATTATAATTTTTCTATTAAATTTTTATTTATAAGGTTTTATCAGGAATTATATTTTAAGAGTATTGGCTAATTATTTTTATTAATTTTTTGTCGAAATCTGGGTACCAAATTTTACATTCTTCCCCCCTTAGGAAGTTTGGTCCTCCAAACTTAACACAAGTCGGGTTGAGAAAAAAAAAACTTACCTCGCTCAAAAAGTTTGGGATATCTAGTCTTCATATCGTCTTTTTTTTTCCACGTTGCTTCTCTCTCTGAGTATTTCCCTACCAGATCTTAACGAGAGGTATAGCTTTATTATGTAGTCTCCTTTCTTGGTGATCCAATATGCGTTTCGGCCATTCTTCATAGCTTAGATTTTGATCGATGCTTATTGGTGGTTGAATTAGGATGTGGGAAGGATCAGCAATATACCTTCTTAACATGGAGACGTAAAAAACATTGTGAATCTGCTCTAACTCCGATGGCAATGCTAATCGATATGCCACGAGCCCTACTTTCTCAAGAATTTCAAACGGACCGATATAACGAGGATTTAATTTTCCTTTCCGCCCGAATCGAAATACACCTTTCATTGGGGATATCTTCAAAAATACCTTGTCTCCTTCTTGAAACTGCAACTCTCGTCGATTATTGTCGGCGTAACTCTTTTAACGATCCTGCGCAATCTTAAGGCATTCTCGTACTAAACGAACTTTCTCGGTTGTTTCTTGAACAAGTTCTGGCTCGGTAAGACATTCTTCCTCTATCTCTGTCCAGCATGTAGAAGTTTTATATCTATGCCCATAGAGTGCTTCAAAAGGAGCCATCCCTATACTGGCTTAAAAACTATTATTGTATGTAAATTCAACAAGAGGTAAACGTTCATCCCAGCTACCTTGAAAATCCATACTACAGGCTCGCAACATATCTTCTAGCGTCTGAATGGTTCGTTTTAGCATCTGAATGGTTCGTTCTGACTGCCCATTGGTTTGTGGATGAAAAGCTATACTAAGGTGTTCGTTGGTTCCCTTTGCCTTCTGAAAACTATTCCAAAAACGTGAAACGGATCTTGAATCACGGTCAGAAACAATAGACATTGAAACTCCATGTAAATGCACTATTTCTCGTACGTACAACTTAGCAGAATGATCAATCGTGTGCGTAGTCTTAACAGGTAGAAAATGTGCAGTTTTGGTAAGTCTTTCAACAATAACCCAAATAGAGTTATGGTTCTTAGACGTTCGAGGCAGACCAACAACGAAATCCGTTGTGATATGCTCCCATTTCCATTCTGAAATTGATAAAGGTTGTAGAAGACCAGCCGATTTTCGTCATTCCGCCTTAATTTGTTGACATCGTAAGCATTTGCTGACGTAGTATGCCACTTCCCTCTTCATTCCCATCCACCAGTACGCTTTACGTAAATCTTGGTACATCTTCATTAAACCCGGGTGTATCGCAAATCTCGAATTGTGATTTTCATCTAGAATTCGCAGCTTGATGTCAAATATGTCGGAAATGCACACTCGATTTTGAAATTTCAGCACACCATCTGAGATCTAAAAATCTGAGTTTGGGGTTACCCTAACTCGTTCATATATTTTCTTTAATTTAGGATCCTCTTGTTGTTGACACTTCACTTCTTCTAAGATTGTCGATTGGATAGTAATGGCCATATATAATGATGTAGCGTTTCCCTTGATTATATTCAGCTCTGACTGCTCCGCGCCTTCTAGTGACAAAAGATGTTGAGTCACTAAAATGTTTAGAGTTCCGATTACCTTCTGACTTAGAGCATCTGCCACAATGTTCGCTTTTACTGGATGGTACTGAATATTAATATCATAATCTTTCATCAATTCTAACCAACGTTGTTGCCTGAGGTTCAGTTCTTTTTAAGAAAAGATGTATTTCAAACTCTTGTGATCCGTATAGACATCACAAGGAACTCCATAAAGGTAATAACGCCAAATCTTAAGCGCAAAAATAACTGATGCTAACTCCAAGTCATGTGTTGGGTAGTTCCTCTCGTGAGATTTTAGTTGTCGAGAGGCGTAAGCTATGACTCTACCATTTGCATAAGCACACATCCTAGTCCTTGTCGTGACGCATCACTATAGATTGAAAATCCTTATGTACTTTCTGGTAGAGCAAGAAAAAGAACTGTTGTCAATCTTCTTTTCAATTCTTGAAAACTTTCTTCTCGTCTTTCATTCCATACAAAAGGTTCTCCTTTGCTAGTCAGTTCTGTTAAAGGTACGGCAATCTTTGAAAAATCTTGTACAAATTTACGATAATATCCAGCTAATCCAAAGAAACTTCTTACTTTCGTTATTGTCATAGGTGTTGGCCAATCTATAAATGCGGAGATCTTCTGAGGGTCGACAGAAATACCTTCACTTCGGACCACATGTCCTAAAAATATTACTTCTTTTAGCCAAAACTCGCATTTCTTCAGTTTCGCATATAACTTGTGGTCTTTTAATGTCTGTAACACCTTTCGTAAATGATTCGCATGATCTTCTTTGCTTTTAGAATAGACCAGAATATCATCAATGAACACAATCACAAATTCATCTTGAAATTCTTTGAAAACCTGATTCATTAGATCCATAAAAGTAGCAGGTGCGTTCGTCACTCCGAAAGGCATAACCAAAAATTCATAATATCCATAACGCGTCCTAAATATTTTCTTCTCGATATCTTCTTTCTTTACATTTAACTGATGATAGCCGGACCGAAGATCAATTTTAGAGAAAACACTCGCCCATTGCAATTGATCAAATAAGTCATCGATTCGTGGTAAGGGATACCTATTCCTAATAGTATCTTTGGTTAACTCTCGATAATCAATACATAACCTCATAGTTTCATCTTTCTTTTTAACGAACATCACCGGAGCTCCCCACAAAGACAAACTAGGTCGAATGAAACCTTTGTCTAGCAACTCTTGCAATTGTGTCTTCAGTTCTTTCAATTCTGCTGGGGCCATGCGATATGGGGTCTTGGAAATGGGTTAGGTTCCAAGAATAACATCGAAAGAAAATTTGATTCCTCGATCTACAGGCATACTAGGTAAATCTTCAGAAAAAACTTCAGGGAACTCGCAAATCACCGGGATTTTGGACAAACCTAGACTGTTAAGTGTATCTTGTGTCACACAGCAAAGATATCCTTGACACCCTTTTTTAATTAGTTTACGAGGTTGAGTCACCGATATAAAAAGAGAAGGCGAAGAAACCCTTAACCCTTTAAAACGAAACTCTCCTTGTGGGGTATAAAGATTAACACATTTGGTAACACAATTTATATTAGCATGGTGAGATGCAAGCCTGTCCATACCCAGGATAGTGTCAAAATGTCCCATCCTTATAAGAATTAAATTAACTGACAACTTCACATCGTTAAGAATTTCTTCACAATCCTTATACACCATTGAGCAAACTACTCCACGGCTTAAAGGTTGGGATACTAGTAATTCATACCCTAAAGGTTCTGAAGTTTTTGGCAATTTTTTAGCAAACTCAGAAGATATGAAAGATTGAGTGGAACCGAAATCAAATAATACATAAGCAGGTAAGGAACAAATGAATAAGTTACCTGCAACAACTTCATCCGTGTTTTGAGGATCACCAGGAACCAGTGCGAACATTCGACCTTGCCTCTGATTATTACTATTCCCTTGTATTCCGGGTGGTCTCCTTGCACTTCCCATTCCTGGAGTCTGGGTCAAATTTCCATTCCTAGCATTGTCTGCTAAAAGTCTT
Source organism: Heliamphora ciliata (assembly GCA_032360265.1). Taxonomy (NCBI): domain Eukaryota; kingdom Viridiplantae; phylum Streptophyta; class Magnoliopsida; order Ericales; family Sarraceniaceae; genus Heliamphora; species Heliamphora ciliata. The sequence continues at coordinate 16,088 of JAUMHN010174478.1, forward strand.
GGATAATTCCTCTGAATATGTCCCACTGCACCACAATTGAAACATCTATTCGTCGCTTACCAACAAGCTCCAAAATGCTCTTCCCCACAAGTCGTACAAACAGGTCACTGATCCCTTTTTGGTGCCGCTCCTAAATTTTGCTTTCTCTAATTCCCCCTTCTTAGACTTCCCATTTCTATTGCTGGTCATCTTCAATTCTCGAAGAACTTCTTACTTTCATTAACTTCTTGTTCCACCAACATCGCTCGATCTACAACATCCGCATAACTCAGCAATTGCAAAGGCCTAATCATCTTTCATATTTCAGGCCTTAATCCATCTTCAAATTTTCATGCCTTCATATGCTCCGTGTGGATCATATGCGGAGCATACTCTGCCAAATTTGTAAATTCTGCTTCATATTCAGAGACGGACATCCCTCCTTTTTGCTTTAGTTTTTGAAATTCAGTGCATTTCGCATCTCGTATCAATTGGGGAAAATACTTCTCTCGAAAACAAATCAAGAATCATTCCCATTCCATACCAGGTTCACTTTGTCTCTTTAGGTTCCACCATCGTCGGGCTTCTCCTTCCAACTAATACGTTGCGAAGTTTACTTTTTGAGTTTCTGAACATGGTACTACTTCAAAAATCTTTTCCATAGTAGCTAGCCACTCATTAAGTGAGACCCTGATCCGTTTTCTTTTTTTGGCGTTTTTAGACGCGCGTTACGTGTTTTCATTCGAGCATATTTTTACTGCTTTTGATGCATGATCGGGCTTAGATATGTATACGGGGTAGATTCCCGGGGCTGTGGGCCGTTGTGGCACGATTCTCAAAAAAATTTTAAAAAAATATTTTAGAGGCCTATAAATATCTAGAGTTAGATATTTTCAGAAAGATATTTTCTAAAACTTAACTCCTAAGTTTTTCGTTTTCTCTCTACCTTCTCTCTAAGTTCTCGGGGGCCCGGCGCTCGATGTTCAATGATCCAACAATGGATCCTTACTTTTTGCATCAAGGGCTACACAACCATCCGGTAGATTTTAATTTCAACAAAGCTCAATTTTGCACGTGGTTCGAGATGTCGAGTTTTTAACTCACCGAGGTAGGATTCTAGACCTGTGTGTGTTATAAGGGTGCTATGGGTAATCGGGTGTCTTTTTATCGGTCAGATTGTTATAGATCTGATTTTCTATGAAAGTTGATTTTTGGGTTAAAAATCGGGTTTTTGTTGGTTCCAGTGGATGGAATCGTATTTCGAGAGTTTCTTTTGTGGTTTTGAGATTAGGCTTGGGTGTGTGGATGTCCGAGGGTGTTGTACGGGGGTTTCGAGGCTTCGATCTGAGGTTTGGAGGTTGAACCCGTAGCTTAGAATCGTTTTTGGGTTGGGTTTAGTCGACTGAACCTATGAGTTCGGTCGATTGGATCATGTGTTCTTGGGATCAGTCGACTGGACCTCGAGGGTCAGTAGACTGGACAGTGCTCCTGGGCGTTTTGTGGTTTTCCAGTGTATTTTTCAGTCGACTGAAGTTGTAGGCTGGTGGTTTGTGACTTTGGGTTGGTTCCTTGGTTTTCAATTTGCATCTTATGGTATTCAATTGATTGGTTTATGGGAATTGATCGATTCAAATACCTGTGGGTTCCTTTTCGGGTTTGGTTTATGGTGTTGTAGTTTTGGGGATCGTGTAGTGGCCCGGGGTGCTTATGTGATGCCGTCCTCGGGTGTGATGCGCATGGTTGGTTTAGGGTTTGTGGCACGGTTGTGTGAGTGCTGGTTATGTGCGCGACGTGTGGGTTTGTGGCTTGGTTTGAGGTGGGGTTCTGGTGAGAATCGGTCTGAGGGAGGTTTCAGGTGTTGGCCTTTAGGTTAGGTGTTAGTTGTCCCTGTGTGTGGACGGGTCCTGGTATGTGGACGGGTCGTTCGGGTATCGAATGACGGGTGTGTGGCCTGTGAGGTCTTATCGGGTTATATGGTTATGTACATTTATAACTGTTTCCTTATGTAAGTGGATTACATGGCATGACATCTTATGTGTATCGTGGTTACATGCTTTAGAACTCAGAGTTTTATTAGGCATGAATGTGATGGATCTGTCGGCCACATGCATGTGGTGTATGTGGCATGTTATATGTATTTAAATCCTGATTAGGTTATGCATAGGAATGTTCGGTGTTAATCCCGTAATTTTAGTTTTGTCTTGTAATATGCGGTGTTATCCTGTGGTATGCGGTGTTATCCCATGGCATGCGGTATAGTATGCAATTTTATCCGGTGGTCTGGTTCGCAGTTTTATCCCGTTGTGTGCGGTCTTATCCCGCGGTGTACAGTTTTACCTCATGGTTGATCTATGGTTTTAGCCCATAGTATACGGTTTTATCCCGAGAATGTATGTTTATGTACGGATTTTTATCTCAGCATTAGGGCTGTGGTTGCGGCGTGTGAGGGTCGATTGTCAGATTTGAGGTTGCAGCGTATGAGAGCCGATTGCATATATCATGGATTGCATGTATTGCATTATGGGACGGATAGATCAGTTTTCAAATTGTTTTTAAGAGTCGTGTGAATCGCGATCTAAAAACCGTTTTTAAACTGTTTTCAGGCTCCTGTGAGTGAGTCAAAAACATGGTTTGCATCCTCACTTTCCTATTTGCATGTGAAAACTGTTTTCAAGACTTAAAAGGGAGTCTAAACTTGCACTTCGATTTCCTAGCATATTTTGTTTATATTGCATGCTTGTCTAGTTTCTGCTGAGCCTTGGCTCACGATGTGGAATTTGTTTTTCTTCAGGTACCGGTCACGCTGGTTGATCTGGAGGTGCCGGAGGAGGTGGAAGAGTGTAGTCTTCCTTTTTGTTAGCTTTTTTTTGATGTATGCTATAACATATTTTTCAGGCGTTGGAGCCATGTAATATTGCCGTTTGGCGTTTATATACAATGCAAGTATGGTTCATTTTGAGAGTATATTCTCGGTTGCGTATCATGTTTGGTTGTTTATGGGTGTTTCGCGTGGTTCGGAGTTTGGGGCGTGATAACTTGGTATCAGAGCTCTGGGTTCGAATACCTATGAGTCATGGGAAGAGGTTGCATCACCGTGTGAGGTTGATTGCGTGTACTTGACTGCATGTGTTTAGATGTTTGATAACATGATCGTGTCAGCATGTCAAATATGTGGACAATGTGTATATGTGAGCATGGGGGTTGAATCTTAGGAGTGATAGTTCTGCCTTTGGGCGTCTGGGTTAACAAACTTGGGAGCCAAGTTAGAAACACGTTTAGCTAACGTGATTTCTAGCCAGGAATCTGAGTAGGTTATCTAGATTGACGTGTCATTCTTGTTGGTTCTCCTCGGTATATGTGGAATTATTTAGCATGAACCTATGTCGCTATGTGTTAACATGCTTATGTGGTTAAGCGTTTATGTTCATGCTATGTGCTGCATCTTATATGTCGTTCTCTTTCATATAGATGTGATGCCGGTGAGACGAGGGCGAGGCCGTGGCCGTGCTGTTGACCAATGGGATGTTTCTATCCCTGATGATGGGGATACAAATGCTCCCCAATGACCTGTTGACATGGTAGAGTTGTTGCATGCGCTGGTGGGTTCCATCGGCCAGCTGGTTGAGACCTCTAGGGGTGAGGCTGTTTGGGAGAGGGTACCTGAGTCCAGGGCTACTGTGGTGATGCGGGAGGTTAGATGCATGGATCCGCCTACCTTTGCCAGAGATCCTGATCCTATTGTGGCGACGGAGTGGTTAGAGTTGACAACGCGGATCCTTGACACACTGCAGATTGTGGAGGATGAGTTGCGGGTTTCTTTTGCCACCTTTCAGCTGAGGGGTGCTGCTCACACTTGACGGAAATATACCAGGACTATTGCAGGAGTTACTTGGGCAGCTTTTGCAGGAGTATTTATGGAGAAATACTTCCCAGCTTCGAGGAGAGATTTGTACAAGGAGGAGTTCTACATTCTTACCCAGGGGGCAATGGACGTCATGCAGTATGAGTCCAGGTTCACGTGCTTGTCCCGATTTGCACCTGAGTTGGTGAGCACATACGAGCTGCGTTCTATGAGGTTTGAGCGGGGTCTGAGACCGGCGATCAGAGAGCGTATGGTAGCGATGGGTATTCGTGTGTTCACGGAGCTAGTGGAGGCAGCAGCGAGGGTGGAGAACACCATGATTGAGATCCGAGCTTCGAGGAAGGCCAGGATACCGCACGGCGGAGCAGAGGCGCAGACAGCTGGGCGTTCCAGCAAGAGGCAGAGGTCCTCTGATCCCAGTTTTCATCCATCTGGATCACCGCAGTTCTCTACACCATCACCATCAGTGGCTTCGTCAAGGAGGCCAGAGGAGAGGAATTCCAGATGCTATCGATGTGGACAGCCGAGGCATCGTGTACCAGATTGCCCGCAACCGAGGCAGTCTCGAGACCCATAGTTGAGGCAGGTTCAGAGTTCCATACTGGATCAATCGTAGGGGACAGAGTTGCCAATTTGTTACAGATGTGGTCAGACAGGACACATCTTCAGGACTTGTCCCCAGAGGGAGGATGCGCCGAGCAGGGAGGACACACCAGTGGGTTCGTATGCGCAGGGTCGACAGTAGCCTTCCGCAGTCCAGACTTCCCGGATGGCAGGTGGGAGTCCATCCGTTCAGTCGGTGCGGCAGCTGACAGCGCCGAGTTATGGCGGATAGGACAGAGTGGGGTTGCCCCGAGTATATTCTCTTTCGGGTCGCAGTTCATCGAGAGCACCGATCGTGCAGAAGGATGCTGATATACCTTCAGCGAGCGGAGGTACTTTCTGAGTAGGCAGGATTTGAACGAGTTTCCTTGTTGCATCTGTTTGGGGTTGGTTATGGATCTCGTGGATGGTGTGCTGTGTTGAGGCAGTGGTTAGTGAGGTTGTGAGGTTCGGAGTATTGTAGATCCCGTGTCTATGAAATAGTAGGCCATTGTCTAGGATGCCAAACCTTGTTTGACCATATCCTAGGAATGGTTTGGCTGACCATCTCGTGTTCTTGTGTCGGTTTTGATCGACGGTTTGTTGTTTTGACCATATGTTGAATTTTGGGGATGAAATTCCTTTAAGAGGGGTAGAGTTGTGAGACCTTGACCCGTTTTTTTTTTTTCGGTATTTTCGGACGCGCATTACGTGTTTTCATTCGAGCATGTTTTTACTACTTTTGATGCATGATCTGACTTAGATATGCATGCGGGGTAGGTTCCCGGGCCTGTGGGCCATTGTGGCGCGATTCTCGAAAAATTTCAAAAAAAAATATTTTGGAGGCCTATAAATATCTGGGGTGAGATATTTTTAGAAAGATATTTTTCAAAACTTAACTCCTAAGTTTTTTGTTTTCTCTCTGCCTTCTCTCTAAGTTCTCGGGGGCCCTGGTCTCAGTTTTCAACGATCCAACAACGGATCCTTACTTTTGACATCGAGGGATACACAACCATCCGGTCAGATTTTAATTCCAGCGAAGCTTAGTTTTACACGTGGTTCGAGAGGTCGAGTTTTCAACTTACCGAGGTAAGATTCTAGACCTGTGTGTGTTATAAGGGTGCTATGGGTAATCAAGTGTTTTTTTACCCGTCGGATTGTTATAGATATGATTTTCTATCAAAGTTGGTTTTTGGGTTAAAAATCAGATTTTTGTTGGTTCCGGTGGATGGAATCGTGTTTCGAGAGTTTCTTTTGTGGTTTTAAGGTTAGGCTTGGGCGTGTGAATGTCTGAGGGTGTTGTACGGGGGTTTCGAGGCTGCGATCTGAGGTTTGGAGGTTAAACTTGTAGCTTAGAACCGTTTCTGGGTTGGGTTCAGTCAACTGAACCTATGAGTTCAGTCGACTGGATTATGTGTTCTTGGGTTCATTCGACTGGACGTCGAGGGTCAGTCGACTGGATAGTGCTCCTCGGCGGTTGGTGGGTTTCCAGTGTGTTTTTCAGTCGACTGGGGGGTGGGTCCAG
>JAUMHN010174582.1:0-22029 GCA_032360265.1 Heliamphora ciliata
CCCCCCCCCCCCCCCCCCCCCTTTTCAAATTCTTGAAGCACTTGCCTTTTAATGAGTAAGAACTACAAGAGAATCATTTGGTTTTAGTTCCTCTGTAAAACTCAATGGATTTGCATAGGACATCAATGCAGCTTGTTATGCATATGTTTAGATGCCCATCCTTTGGCAGATACCATAAGCTTGATGGGTCGAAATATCTGGAATAAACCTAGAGCTTGTTTTGGATCACGCAATATGTTTTGGTTAGACAAAAAAAAAAATAATAAAGGAAGAAGAAGAGGTTATGCATGATTTAGCTTAAATATCAGTTCAAGTAGTTGTACATAGTAAAAGCAGCGTCTTGACTGGGAATTTATTTTTTATTATTATTATTTCTTTTTAAAATATCTAGCTTTATCTATGGTCCAGCCTGAGAGTAACAAAACCGAAAGCAGATGTATGTTCATTTAGGTAATATCACTAATGCTGGTGCACATTGACATCCCCTAGATTGTGTTGCACTCCTTGTGATTACTCTGTGTTGATGTTTATTTTTGCTTTTCTCCTATTTCCTCGTGTTGGAGGCAGGGCGACGCCACCTTTGGGGTAGTCAAATGACCCCATTACTTTAAAAAAAAAAAATATTATAGTGTGTGTGTGTGTATTTAAAATATTTGACACCATAAAAAAATTATATTTGACCCTATAAAATAATATTAACATCTCTTCACAGTCACATAATTTGAAGGTATTTATAAATATGCGCACTTTTTAAATTATTTACATTCAAAATACAAATTTTAAATACATAATCTACAAAGATTTTATGCATTTATAGGTTTTATTAACAAAAATGTAAGTTGTACTTAATATCTCTCGTTCTCCTCACATCCAACCACACTCCCAATTGGCCAATTCTCAAATTGCTGTAGAAATTTAGGGTTTTTTTATATTGCTTCTAGATTTCAATGTGCAGTCAGATTTCATTCTTTTATTATTTTTTTTGTTGACTTTAGACAATATGGACAAGTTTTTAATAAAAAATCAACAACACTACACTTTATGTATTCATATATTTTTTGTCAAAACAACACAAAAAATATATGAAAAGAATATTTTACTTGTTAGTTGAGATGTTTAATTTAGTTTATATTGTGGGACTAACAAATGATCAATTTTGAATGATCTCATCAACAAAAATTTTAGTCGCCACTACTTGGAGGTGGGTTTAATTGCATAGAGCTTTTTCCTTGGCACAGTGACTGCTTTTGTGAAGCACACGAGTGCTTGATGAGCTTAATTCTGTCAAGTTCTTAAACTTGAGAAGCAGGAATTATAGTATAATTATCAATCAAGTTCGCGCGTAAATGATTTAGTTCAATTATGATATGAAGGAATCGAAGTGTATATTGTCTCTCATACTTGCTAGAGTTTATTGTCCAAAGTTCTTTCTTGAACCTACGCTCCATTTCTCAGCTGGAAAGGAAAATATTTTCTGCATTTTTTGGTATATGGTGCGATGAAAACTAAAGTCAATGGAAAATATTTTGGTGGTGAACAAAAAATAAGTTAGTTTTGATGAAAAACATTTATTATTTTTTAGAGGTGGAAAACATTTTCTAAAACTAATGAGATATACCACTGTCACATTATTACCTTCACTACTACTACTACTACAACTTCACTGCCACCACCAACGCCTTCGATATCACCATTGTACATCCCCACCATCACTGCCACAGTCCAAAGTTCTTTCTTGAACTTATGCCCCATTTCTTTTAGTAGAAAATATTTTTTGCATTTTTTGGTATTTGGTACAATGAAAACTAAAGTAAATGGAAAATATTTTTGTGGTTACCGAAAAATAAGTTAATTTTGATGAAAAACATTTATACTTTTCGTGGTGGAAAGCGTTTTCTAAAACTAATGAGATATATTACCATTTCTAAAACATTTATACTACCACCACCACTACTACTACTACGCCTTCACGGCTACCACCAATGCTGGCTACATCACATTGTACACCCCACCATCACTGCCACGGCCACGAATCCCCACCTCCACCACCATCACCAATCACCAATCACCATTCCCAAAGGAGCTTTACATTCACTTTCTTTGCAAATGTGGTAGATTCACACAAGCACAACTTAGTGACTGTAACTGTGACTGACTGTGACTGTATTGGGTTAGGAAATTGTAAAAGTAATATATAATGAATCGCCAGCTATAATCTGGGAGCATGTTTTTGTGCCAAGTTGGTTGGCCCACTTTTACAGGGTTATTGGACCAACAACGGTGGGTTGTTACAATACTCTACTCAATCTTGTCATCTCATAAATTCATAACCCTCTCCCCCTAAACTTCTCTTTGGAGAATTGGACAATGGGAATGTTTACCCAATCAGACATTGCAAAACATATATGTTTTTTTGAAAGATTAATCATTGCTTGCAGATATGCCCAAGGTTGGACCAATCAGGCACAAAGACATTGAGGTTGCCTTGAAAAACACAAGGCCCTCTGCACATCTTCATGCTCACCGTTACGATAAGTTTAATGATGACTATGGCAGTCAAATACTCCAATGAAGGCACAGCTGTATCAACTTTATTTTTAGGGTTGCCGAGTCTTGATCGGTATGCAACCTTATTCAAATTTCCCAACTCTTCTCTTATTCTCGACTTTGTGAATATCTAGAATTTGCCAGAGTTATTAATTTTTCCCTTTTTATTGGGTCTACATTTAAGAAAACCCAGAAACCCAAACGTTTTGGAACTTTGAATGTGAGAACACTACTCAAAGATAAATAAAATAAATAAGTTAAAAAAATAAATAAATAATTTTGTGCTTATGTATTTAGAATAATTACGTGTTTATCTTTTGTTACTTGTTTTGTTTTTAAGTCGATTTTTGATTGGATATTTTTTTCATTGGCCTTGAGAATACCCTAGCTAGCTTAAAATCATATTTCGGTGAACCATCCATGTCTTAAGCCCAAATTTTGAGTCCGTAGTCTAATTTTTGAAAACAAGCTCAAACACCTAACAAAAAGCCCTTTTGCCAACTTAAATTCTTCTTTTGAGCCAAATAAGGTCTTATCATTATTATTAAATTCAGATTTTATAAACATGATTTGGTTAAACATGTTATTCTTACATTATTAGTTTTAATTATTAACAACTGTGTACCAAAAGTGTTTATACGTTGAATTTCTTAAATTCTTGTTAATTGGCTTAATTTGAACCATGCCATCATTAATTATATATCTTGATCTTGTAATAATACTTTTAAATTATAATTAAATAGTGCCAATTATATTTTTATTATTTTATTATATATATATATATATATATATACACACATTTTATTTCAAAATTCTGCAAAATCTTGACCCATACATGCTTCGGCCAGCCACCCTAGTGAAAGACCCAATTTTGATTGTTTTACACTCCAAATATTCCATCCATGTAAAGCCCTTTCATGATTCTTTTGCCACTTGTCCCAACTCTTTTTCCAACCATCATTCCTCACAAACAAACAAGGCATTACATATTTTTATTTAACTACTAAAAATAAAATTTTATAAATTTAATTTGATTTAAAATAATGTATTTATATAGCTTAATTTAATTAATAAAAACTGTATATTAGCTTTTAATTAGAAAGCTCATTTTAGAAATTCATGCTTATTTTGACCCATGTCATTTATGTGTATGCATTCATATATTATAATAATGTTTTTAAACTATAGATGTAATGTGCCAACCATAATTTTATTAATTAAATATAATTTTCTAGAAAAGGTGTCTATTTTTCTATATTAAGCTTATTTTAATTTTTTTTAAGTAATGTAGTATAATTTAATATAATATTCATATGGACCCATTTTATACACTTAACATGTACAAAAATCAGGTATGACTGTGCTCCTAGAATTCTTTGCCGGTCACCTCTTTTCCCCTCCAACTCTAAGAAAGACATCTCTTTTGTCATGCATACGTCTTGTCAAGCAGAATTGCATGCACCATTTGGTTTAGGCATAGGTTCCATCATCACAATATCTCATACTTGTATCTATATACATTCAGCCCATTCTTTTCCCCACGACCGGTCAACATGATGTGAAAATATAGAGTGTGAGAGAGAAAGAGGGGAAGAAATGAAAGATGAAGAGAAAAAAAAGTCTTTTCTCTCTGTGCTTTTTCAAGTCTTCATCAAAGGAAGTTCTTCATCCAGCCATATTCTTTTTTCACTACTTCAGATTTATTCAAGGTAGAAATTAAATATTATATGCTTGTATTTTCAATTCATGCAATTCTTTAGCCTCATATACTCACAGAATGTGCATGCCGCATCTCTTTGCCATGAAATGAAAGCATGAACCAAATTTGTCTCTTTTTTTTTTCTTTAAAAATTCTTTTTATTTTGAAGTTTGATTATTAAAAATGGCCTATAACTCATATATAAACCATATATATTAGAGGTATTGCCATGTATAGAAGAATCAAGGGTCTAAAGAATCTTGCATTTGTCATTTCTTATTCAGCCTCATGAAATCCTACAAAGATTTCATGTTTTGTACAAATTTATTTTGGGTCAAATTTCGTCCCATTGATCTCTAAATTTTTATGTAGTCTAATATAGATGTCCTTTGCATGCATAAATCTTTATGAATCCTAGTGTCAAATATTTCATATTTTAAAATTTTATTTGCTAAATGACCAAAACACTATTATGAATAGCCCCTACTTTAGGATAGTTCCATTTCTTGTAAAAAGTTGCTTTTTACATGAAACAAGTGAGAGAAGTTATATTTTTGTCTTATTTTTCTAACCCTACTGAAATTATTCGAAAATCATAAGTATATAAAAAGTAATGCTATTTTTTCTAGGTATACAAGATCTGGATACTCGATAGTTGAAAATTATTTTCTTCCAAAATACTAAATATTTTTTAGTAATCTCAAGTTATAGAGTCCCATAACATCTTTATCTATCTCTACAAAAATTATCAAATAATTTATATATGATATAAGGCACGGTTTGGATTTTTAAAATTCGGTGATAGATTTTGTCATTTGTTTTTAAGACAGGCCAAATTTGTCACACTTTTTTATTTCAACCAAAACTTAATTTTAGAGAAAGATGCAAGAAAAAATTTCTTCATGAAAAGTGTTGGCGAGATCATAAATTAGCCATGTGCGAATTTTTAAGAGTTTTAGTAAAGTTTTACTATTTTTAAATATCTAATTACAGAGGTTGAACCTGCTATTTTCTACTGTGATCTTACTTCGTTAAAATATTAAAGTGATCTTTAAAGTGCTTATTGTTGTGTTATATCATGATATACTAATTGATTGTGTATATAGTTGTGAAATAATATTATTGAAGATAATGTGGTTAAGTGTTGCATGATGATATGTTGATGTTCGAAATTGTGATATCTAGCATGCTTACATGGGTTGCAAGAGCATATAAGTCATGACATGATGAAAGTGGACATGCACATGCTAGTTTTACATCATGCACAAGATTTTTATATGACAAGTTAGTATTTATACCATGTAGTTATATGTTCACATTTATCGGGTAGAGGTTGCGGGAATCACATGATTATCTAATAAAGTTGATCGTTGAAATGAATCATAGGGTGGTGCTATTTTCCGAGAGAGTCTCCCGTGGACATTGTTCTTTTTTTTGGTCCCCTACAAATGTTTTGGGGGATTAGCCTGGTGTTATATATATATATATATATATATATATATATATTTGAGGAAGTCCCTCGGTGGTGAATGATGTGAACAGTTGGGTAAATTTGGTGAAGAAATTTTGTTGGTCACACACTGGACTTTGATATTTACTTTGACTATGTGGTCATATTGGGGCTGTAGGAACACCGCATTTAGTTGATAGACTTGATCTGCGTTGTTGATCAGGGGTAAGATGGTTTTTCTGGTCAGAGGATCCTAGGATAACTTGGTTAATTAACCTTAGTAATTAAATCGAAAAGCATCATTTTTAATCTCACCCAGCATATTATCATCTTTGTGGATTAAATGTTTTATTTTGCATGTTACTTGTAAAATACTTGTATATGTTTTGGTTTCTATTAGGCGTCGCAGTTCATGACATTTTATGCCAGATTTTGACGAGCCGATCGAGACTGTTGATGAACTTGTAGATGAACTTGTGGAACCACGGCTCTCGTGAGCTTTCTTCTCGGCCCCTTGTATACCTGTGTGGTACCTCTTATAGTTGGGATCCCATTTGTTTTGTCAGACTCTTTTCTCTTTTGAAGTGTAATACTTAAACTTTGTAGTACTTTTGTTCTTTAATGAATGGTATCTTTTCGTTTTTTTTCACATTTATAGTATTTTGTCGCTCTAGATATTATCCAAAATTCGGGGCATCACAGAATGGTATAAGAGTTTAGGTTCAATCTTTATCCATGCAAACGTTGGGCAAATCGTAGACTTTTTGACTCACAAGCCTCACCTAGGTGTTAAACTATTTGAATTTTGGCCAAAAAGTCTTGAACTTTAGGCTATTTGGACTAGCAAAGCTCTCTTTGTCTTTACCTAAGGGTGTCCACCATGTTGAGCACTCATACCCAAAACGACGCCCAGTATCTAGAAAACACTTGTTTGTAAGGTTCACAAGGAGGATTAGCACTAGAAGTGAACTCTATAATCGTATTGGTTGAAGAAGACTTCGAAAATGGAACGAGACGACGCCACCAATGCCGACACGACCAACGTAGCTATAGCCTTGACGAGAACGAAGGTCCCAAGGAAGATCCGGATGTAGAACTAAGCGAGCACTAGGCTTTAGGATACCAAAATGGGTTTAGGTTAAATTTGTTATGATGTTCGTGTTATTTATTATGCCTTATTGTTGTGAACCATATATAGTAAACTCGTATTAGTTTTGGCTAATGTCATTCCCTCAACTCCGAAGCACATGACCCAACCTTGACAAACCCCAAAGGTACCAAAAGTTTCCATGAAAAGAGTTTTATGGCTCAAAACACCATGAAATCTCATTTAATAAACCATTTAAAAGATGGATCCAAGCCCCCCAAGAAAAGGTTTCATGAACTAAAAAGTGGTGAAAAAGTGCTTCAGCAGGCAAATCGCTCGATCGGTTTCAGGACTGATCGATCGGTCTTCCACAAACTGCAACAATCGAGAGCCATGTTTGACCGCTCGATAGACCGATCGGTCTATCGAGTAGTCCAACACTGGACTCTTTTTCATAACATGTTTTCCAACACCAACTTCCCACACGTCAACTACACCTCCAAACAAGTCTTCCCGAGAGATCCCCACATACAAAACCACAAAAGCAAAGATAAAGAAAACATTTCCATCCATCTCCGAACGTCAACAACCCAATGATTTCATACATAAAAGGAAGGTGAACCCAACACAATGCCCGATAATCTCACATGCATACAATTCATGAGTATGTGTGGCCTTAAAGCTTTACAAAACGGTTATCAAATAACCCAAGTATCAAATCATTGTATTAAAAGAATTACATTTACAAGATATACATTTCTCAAAAGATCTTTCTATAAGTATGTAATTCTATCCAAAAAGTTTAATCACAGTATTTGAGACCAGGCTCCTCAATCGACCACCTTCTTTCCACTATCACCTGAAATGTTTTAAACCACATGAGTCGATGCTCGTAAGAAATAGATTAAATATGAACATATGCATGACAAGCGAGAATGATTATGTGAATGTACAACACGTTCAAACTCAAAATCAAATTCGCTTTTCTAGGAAATTCTCATTCATATAACCGATTTTCTTTTCTTTATCCAAAACCAACACACACATTAATTAGCTTATTAATCTTTTCATTTCAAACCTAACATGGTTACTATGACTTCCCAATTCAATTCATCTCCTTTCATTTTCAATAATACAACTGTTATCAAGGTTTTCTAAAATCTCTCATTTATCATTTACGTCATATGATTTACCAACCTGATTTCATTCATTAATTTAATTAAGTATCCTAATCAGACGACACCTATAGATTCAAGCGTATTTATTACCACCGAGCCACGTGAGGCTCAATGAATAAATACTCATTCTATAACCAGACACGGAGAGCACACATTTTCTATTTCTCTCGGAAACATCGATGGGTGAGCCACCTATGAGTACGGTTTTACGGGGATTAACCCGAAGGAAGAGGCTACCTTACATTGTGCAAGTTTTTGATCTTTCATCGAGGAGTTACTCGAGTTCAACCTTAATTATCGAATCCATTCATACGGTACCGTAATTAAGTAATTCACAATTAAATCAACGCGAATTCAACCGCCAACTCGGTTCCTCTTGCCAAACTCAACACCATTAAGATTTTCATTATCAGCAATCCAAATGTTTATATTATTCTTATATTTGAATCAACATAGTGGAGTATAATAAATTTTCAAATCTCATGGCTTTACACACATCGCACAATTCATGCAATTTATTCACAAATTCTCAACACACACACACACACACACACACACCTTTCACCCATTTTCAAGATTCAAGAAATTAACTTATCAACGAGTTAATATAAATCCTAATTTATAAAAAATTCAACCAATTTTACCATTCGGGTTCAACAACCAAAAAACCTTAAAATCTCCACGATTTTGATAACCACCAAATTTTAACTTTTCAAAACACAAGTTAAAGGTTCTCTTGTGATATTACCAAGATCAAAATACCACAAGTCACCCAAAACCATAAGATTTATCATGCTTTAGCTTAAAACCATAACCTAGAGTTTTAAAACACAAGTTTCTCTATATATTCATATAGAATCTCAAAGATAAAATCCATATCCAAAAAGTTTTCATAAATAGTCATAGATTTTACATCTTGGGTGATTAAATCATGAAGAACAAGTTTCTGGCCAAGAAAATCTCTGTCGGTGGACAAAACCTAAACTCGCAAGGTGCAATCCAACTCCTCTAACGGTATTCCATTGGATAGAAAGCAAGGGATCTCTTCCAAATAAGCAAGAAAAGCTCAAGGGACACCCCACACCAGATCTAGGGCTTATGGTTTGCTTCTAGAGAGAAAGAGAAGAGAGAAATGATTTTGAAAGCTCAAAACTCGAACTTAAAGTTGCTTTTTATCACAGACCAATCGATCGATTCTTCGCTGGAAGGCACTCTAAAGAAAGAAAAATATATAGTTTTCAAGTTTTGTTCTAGCACCTCAAGACTCGTTCAATCAACTCACAATAATTATTTTCATGCATAAACAAGTATATAATTATCATTCATAATCATACTCGTGATCAAGTTTTAATTTCTTCCCATAAATAAACGTTAATTTACAATATTTAATCAAATGTTTCAAATTAAAAAGGGACCGGATCCCTACAACCTCTCCCACTTAAAAACTTTTGTCCTCAAAATTAGACATACATCAAGAAATAAACAACTCGAGGTATTTCTCACGGACTTCTGACTCTCGCTCCCAAGTAGCTTTCTCAACCCTGTGGTAAAGCCACAAGAGTTTTACATATGCAATGGTCCTTTCTCGCAGGACTTGTTCTTTAGTGTCAAGAATCCTCACCGGTCTCTCCTCGTAGGTGATGTCGTCCTCAACTCTCAACCCCGTCCAATTCAAAATATGAGATGGGTACCGGCTCATATTTGCGCAGCATGGATACATGAAAAATGTTATGCACGGATGCTAGATGCGGTGGCAAGGCAAGGCGATAGGCCACCTCTCCAATCCTATTAAGGATCTCAAACGGTAAGATAAAGCACGACGACAGCTTCCCACTCTTTCCAAATCTCATTAAACCCTTTCGTGGCGAGACCTTCAAGAACACATGGTTTCCCACTTCAAAGGCCAACGGTCTCCTCCTTTTATCTGCATAGCTCTTTGATGAGCCTGTGCGGTCACTAATTGTTTACGAATTGGGACGACCTTCTCGTTGGTCTCACGTACAAGCTCGGGCCCCAACATTGTCGTCTCCCTAACATCAGCCTAACAAATGGATTACCTACAAGGTCTACCATACAATGCCTCATAAGGCACTATCTCAATACTTGACTGATAACTGTTATTGTAGGCGAACTCTACTAATGGCAAATGGTTCTCTCATGACTTTCGAAAGTCTTGAACACACGCTCGCAATATATTCTTGAGTATCTGAATGGTGCGCTCCGACTGACCATCTGTCTGAAGGTGAAAAAAAGTAATGAGAAATAGACTTGTCCCCATGGTTGACTGTAAACTCTGCCAAGGGGATCTAGGTCTGAGATGATAGAAATTGGTACTCCGTGGAGTCTGACAATCTCACTCACATAAAGCTTACTAAGCTTATCAACTAAATCAGTCACGCAGATAGGAAGGAAGCCGTGAAATCTCGTTTAATAAACCATTTAAAAGAAGGAGCCAAGCCCCACAAGAAAAGGTTTCATGAATCAAAAAGTGGTAAAAAAGTGCTCCAGCAGGCAGATCGCTCGATCGGTCTCAGGACCGATCAATCGGTCTTCCACAGACTGCAACAACCGAGAGTAGTGTCTGATTGCTCGATATACCGATCGATCGGTCCATTGAGTAGTCTAACACTGGACCCTTTTTCATAACATGTTTTCCAACACCAACTTCCCACACTCCAACAACACCACCAAACAAGCTTTCCCAAGGGATCCACATACAAAACCACAAAAGAAAAGATAAAGAAAACATTTTCACCCATCTTCGAACGTTAACAACCCAACGATTTCATACATAAAAAGAAGGTGAACCCAACACAATGCCTGATAATCTCATATGTATACAATTCATGAGTACGTGTGGCCTTAAAGCATTACAAAGCGGTTGTCAAATAACCAAAGTATCAAATCATTGTATTAAAAGAATTACATCTACAAGATATACATTTATCAAAAGATCTTTCTATAAGTACGTAATTCTATCCAAAAAGTTCAATCACAGTCTTTGAGACCAAGCTCCTCAATCGATCACCTTCTTTCGACTATTACCTGAAATATTTTAAACAACATGAGCCGAGACTCGTAAAAAATAGACTAAATATGAACATATGCATGCTATGCGAGAATGATCATGAGAATGCACAATACGTTCAAACCCAAAACCAGATCTGCTTTTCTAGGAAATTCTCATTCACATAATCGATTTTTTTTTCTTTACCCAAAACCAACACACACATTAATTAGCTCATTAATCTTTTCATTTCAAACCCAACATGGTTACTATGACTTCCTAATTCAATTCATTTTCTTTCATTTCCCAAAATACAATCGTTATCAAGGTTTTCTAAAATCTCTCATTTATCATTTACGTCATATGATTTACCAACCCGATTTCATTCATTAATTTAATTAAGTATCCTAACCGAATGGCACCTATAGACTCAGACGTATTTATTACTACTGAGCCACGCGAGACCCAATGAATAAACATCCATTCTATAGCTCAATACAGAGAGCATATATTTTCTATTTTTTCTCAAAAACATCGATGGGTGGGCCACCAACTAGCACGCTTTTATGAGGATTAACCCGAAAGAAGGGCCTACTTTACATTGTGCAAGTTTTTGATCTTTTACTGAGGAGCTACTCGAGCCCAACCTTAATTATCGAATCCATTCATACGGTACCTTAATTAAGTCATTTACAATTAAACCAACATGAATCCAACCGTCAACTCGGTTCCTCTTGCCAAACTCAACACCATTAAGGTTTCCATTATCAACAATCCAAATATTTTTATTATTCTTATATTTGAATCAACATAGTGGAGTATAATCAATTTTCAAATTTCATGGCTTTACACACATCGCACAACTCGTGAAATTTATTCACAAATTCTCAACACACACACACACACATAACACTCCTTTATTTTATCAACGAGTTAATACAAGTCCTAATTTATCAAAAATTCAACTAATTTCACAATCCGAGTCCAACAATCCAAAAACTCCCAAATTTTCATGATTTTGATAACCACTAAATCATAACTTTTTAAAATACAAGTTAATGGTTTCCACGTGAAATTACCAAGATCAAAACACCACAAGTCACCTAAAATCACAAGATTTAACATGCTTTAGCTTCAAATCCTAATTTAAGATTTCAAAACACAAGTTTCTCTATATATTCATATAGAATCTCAAAGATACCACTCACATCAAACAAGTTTTCATAAATAGTCATAAATTCTACCTCTTGGGTGATTAAATCATGAAGCACAAGCTTCTAGCCAAGAACATCTCCGTCAGTAGATGAAACCCAAACTCGCAAGGCGCAATCTAACTCCTCTAACGGTATTTCAACGGGTAGAAAGCAAGGGATCTCTTCCAAATGAGTAAGGGAAGCTCAAGGGAGACCCCACACTAGATTTAGGACTTGTGGTTTGCTTCTAGACAGAGAAAAAAAGAGAAAAAATTTTGAAAGCTCAAAACTCGAACTTAAAGTTGCTCTTTGTTACAAACCAATCGATCGATCCTTCGTTGGAAGGCACTCTAAGGAAATAAAAACATATAGTTTTCAAGTTTTGTTCTAACATCCCAAGATTCGTTCAATCAACTCACAATAATTATTTTTATGCATAAACAAGCGTATAATTATCATTCATAATCATACTGGTAATCAAGTTTTAATTCCTTCCCGTAAGTAAACGTTAATCCACGAGGTTTAATCAAATGTTTCAAATTAAAAAGGGACCGGATCCCTACAACCTCTCCCACTTAGAAAATTTTGTCCTTGAAATTAGACATACATGAAGAAAAAAATAACTCGGGGTACTTCTCACGGACTTCCGACTCTCGCTCCCAAGTAGCTTCCTCAACCCCGTGGTGAAGCCACAAGACTTTTACATATACAATGGTCCTTCCTCGCAGGACTTGTTCTTTAGTGTCGAGAATCCTCACCGGTCTCTCCTCGTAGGTGATGTCGTCCTCAACTCTCAACCCCATCCAATCCAAAATATGAGATGGGTCCACCTCATACTTGCGCAACATGAATACATAGAAAATGTTATGCACGAATGCTAGATGCGGTGGCAAGGCAAGGCGATAGGTGTGGCGCCGAGATTTAGGAATCTTTGTTGGTAAAAAATCAAGAGCAATCAAAAGATGTTTAGAAAATATTTTAACACATTGAAAGCTTAATTTTAATTTTTTTTTGTTGAAAATAGAGTCACCACTTAATTTTTGAGAAAAAATCAAGAAAACAAAAATGACCACTGATCTTGAAAACGTTAACAAGATAAAAAGGGTTCGAGGGCTAAGGTACGAATTGAAAAAGATGTTAGGCACCCATTCGCCTAACCATAAAGTTGGCCTCTACTAATTATCATTAGTTCTTAATTAGATTTTTCAAATGCATACAAATATAGAAAATTGAGGTGATGAGAGAATATCTAAAATCAAATACAGAAAATACATAGCATATATATACAGAAGGCCAAAATAATACAAATAAAAAAAATCATAAGTCCTACGGTATGCAATTTCTAAGTAAAGGATATATGGAGTAAATCCGCATGCGATATCGTCAAAATTAACATGATTCAAATAAAAGAATATAAAATATACTAAAGGTTACTAAATTGAACACAAACATAAATTGTTAATAATATAACCTAAGCTATTCTAAACATGATTTTAAAGCATATTTTAAAATTAACATACTAAACATGCACATTATCAACTAATCTAAAGGTACATTAACACCATTAATTTCTATTAAAGAAAAATGCTAAACTGAAATAAAAAGGTATGCAAAAAAAAAATTCTACATTAAAACTTAGCAATAAAGAAAACATATAAACTAACAACAAAAGTTTTATAAGAAAAAATTATTAAATAAAATTAAACCAACAATAAAAGGTTTTAAAAGAAAAAGAAAACACTAAAAACTAAGGAATTAGAATTATAACCACAAAAGAAAGAAATCTAATTATTATCATAGATTTTGTAGGTTTTTTATAAATGCTATAAATGTGAAAATTAAACTAACAAGAGTAAACTAACATTAAAAGATTTAATAAAAAAGGAAAAGAAAAATAAAGGAAAAAAATATTATTAAAGAAAACTAATGTAATATTAAAAGAAAAATGCAAATGTAAATAACAATTATTACATAGTAATATAATAACTATTTAACTAAGAAATATAAAATATGGGTGTAATATTGATAATTATAACCATATGTATGTAACTGCTTTAATTATAACAATAATGCCACGCCCCAAACACCAGGGTCACGCGAAAACCCCCAAACACAATTTGAGAAAATAAGATTTGTAGTTGGAAAATCATCAATTCAAAAATATTTAATATTTGAATAAAAATTTCCACAATTCAACCCTCATAAACTGTAAACATGCAATCTCATACATGCATAAATATATCGCCTCAAGACGTACAAAACCCGCATTCTGAAACAAGCATCACGTGTAAAAGTACATGTCAAAAACAGGAAACTACTAAAAGTCCTCCATCATCTCAAGCATCTAGGTCAACTCCACATGCTCACCTGAAAAGATTTTACAACAAAATACTACACCGTGAGCCGAAACTCAATAGAAAATAGACAGTAAAGTTGTAAAGCAGGTCATGCAATCATAAGCATACAGACTCAACCACAGGAGTCAAAAAGGTTTTCTTTTCAAAACCACAAGTTTTCTATCAAACTAACACGAGTCTCAAAAAGGTTTTATCTCATAAAATTCTACATTTTTCATCATTTAAACTATGCATATCATCCTAACAGATATCATGCCACAGTTAAGGAAAAGTTATAAATAAACAGTAAGCTCTACTCAGGCTACCCAGCTGAGGAGAAAGATAAAATGCAATCCTATTTACCAACTCTGCCATACAGACAAAAGTAACAACTATAAACTCCTGCCCATTACCTTAGTCCTGAACCACTTAAGGCCTGCTAGGTAATGACAAGTTCTATACGAAGGTACAAAAATAAATCCACTCACGGGGCACCAGACTTCTTTACAAATTTTCACGACCGATGGACGAAGTATAACCTAACCACGTTTACGGGAATTAACCCGAGAGACCATAGCGAACCCACTCTACGCACGTTTTTTGACTTCCACCAAGGAGCAATAGAAGCCCAACTCAAAACCACACACTGTCACGGTACATCTGAGGAGAACATTTAAAAACCCACCGTAGCTCAACTACGAAAATCCGAAAACAGTTTATACAACACATGTATAAAAGAGATCCAATCCATCGACATGAAGATCTAAAACTATTTCCAACAAAACGTTTAAAAGGTGAGACTCAACTCTGCGGGTTAGCTCCAAACCTCCAAAAATATGTTTTTTCACCAATTTCACAAAACACCTCGTTTTCAAACCTCATTTTAAAAACTACGGATATCACGCATCCACAACATGTATACAACCAAGAAAAGGCATAAAAACTCACTTTTACCCAAAATCAAGATTTACGCATAAAAATCACATTTGATGTATTTTTTACCTGGTGAAAACACATATAATCACATATATCACCCTTATACAGTAGTAGGGTCTAGAATCCTACCTCGGAGAATTAAAATTTGAAGCCTCGAAAATTGAACCTTGTCAAAACGAGAATCTGTCTGGATGGATGCGAAGCCCACGTCCCCGATGGCAAGGATCCACAAAGAAACCAACAAAAAACCAAGTTTCAGGCCCTCAAAGCTAGAGAGAAGGCAGAGAAAAGGGGTAACGTAGCTTCTAAGAAAGGTTTAGAATAAATATCTCCGCCACTGAGATATTTATAGAAACTCCAAAAAGCTTCTATCTAGTCGACCGAACCTAGGTGATCGAGAAAGTAGTGACACAAAGTCCATCGTGATGTTCTCTCACTTCCACTCTGATATAGGTAATGACTGTAATAATCCTTCCGGTCTCTGGTGTTCCGCCTTCACGTTCTGACAGGTAAGGCACCATGAAACAAACTGGATCATGTCCCTCTTCATTCCCGTCAACAGAACTGACGATGTAGATCATGGTACATATTCGTGCCTCTAGGATGCACTACAAGGCGAGAATGATGACACTCACATAGTAGATCAGTTCGGCATGACTCTGGCACAAACAACCTCCCCGCCAACCTCAGACTCTGATCTGAACCCACGATCCATCCTGCAGTATCCTTTCTATTAGCAACACGATCCCGTATCATCTGAGCCTCCTGGTCCGTCTACTGGACCTCTAGCACACGTGCTATCAACGCTGGTCGAGTAACTACTAAAAATAGGGTGGCACCTGTCGCTGTCTCTCCAAGACACAGTTCAAACTTCCTAACCTCTCCAAGCATGTCCCACTCACGTATAGCCACAGAAGCTAATGACCAGTGAGATCTCCTACTGAGTGCATCTGCCACAACATTGACCTTCCCTAGGTGATACTACAAGTCAAAATCATAATCCTCTAACAACTCTATCGATCGTCGTTGGCGCAAGTTCAGGTTCTTCTGCGAAAATAAGTATTTCAAGCTCTTGTGATTGGAAAAAATCTCGAAGTGCTCACCATAAAGATAGTGACGCCATGTCTTCAAGGCAAAGAGCACGGCAGCCAACTCCAGATCGTGTGTGGGTAGTTCTTCTCATGCGTCTTCAACTGCCGAGAACCGTAGGCTACAACCTTTCCTCTCTGCATCAGAATACATCCCAGACCGTCGTGTGATACATCACAGTACACTGTATTCCCCAAGCCTCGCTCTAGGATAATCAACATTGGCGCGCTAGTTAACCTCGTCTTCAGCTCTTGGAATACCGACTCAAAGGACTCACTCCAAACAAACACAACTTCCTTCCGCGTCAGACGCGTCATCGGTACAGTAAGTCTCGCAAAGTCCTTCACGAACCGCCGATAGTAACTTGCCAAACCCAGAAAACTACAAATCTTGAAGACGCTCTTCGGTCGCGCTCCCAACCCGTCACAGCATCAGTCTTCGACGAATCCATAGCTACCCCATCTGTCAACACTACGTGTCCAAGAAACCTCACCTCAAACATCCAGAACTCGCACTTGTCGAACTTCGCATATAAGCGATGGTCTCTCAAAGTCTGTAGCGCAATCCGCAGGTGATCCTCGTGCGCCTCCCTCGTGGGTGAATATATAAGTATATCATCCACAAACACCACTACAAAACTGTCCAGATAGGGATGGAAGATCCGATTTATCAGACTCATGAATGTGGCAGGAGCGTTCGTCAGACCGAACGGCATAACTAGAAACTCGTAGTAACCATAGTGAGTCTAGAAGGAGGTCTTCGCTATGTCCTCGTTCCTAATCCTCAACTAGCGGTATCCTGATCTCAAGTCAATCTTTGTAAAGCAGCTCGACCCCTTCAACTGATCAAACATATCATCTATCCTCGGCATCAGATACTTATTCTTCACTGTTACCTGATTCAGCTTTCGGTATTCGATACACAATCGTAAGGATCCATCTTTCTTCTTAGCAAAAAGAGCAGGAGCTCCCCACGGTAAAATACTCGAGCGTATAAACCCCCTGTCTAGCAACTCCTAAAGCTGTACCTTAAGTTCTCGCAACTCAGCGGGTGCAAAACAATAAGACGGTATAGATATGAGAGCAGCTCCGGGAACTAGATCAATAGAGAACTCTACCTCACGGCTCGGTGGCAACTCAAATAGATCTTCAGGAAAGACATCTGAGTAGTCACAAACTGTGACGTTGGGATTTAGGGGTTTTAGGAATTGATCAAAAATAAGGGATTTCAAAGATATTTAGAAAATATTTTAACACCTTGAAAGCTAAATTTTAAAAACTCATTTTTGCTGAAAATAGAGTCGCCACTTAGTTTTTGAGAAAAACTAAGAAAAACAAAAATGGCTACTGATCTTGAAAATGTTAACCAGAGAAAGAGAGTTCGGGGGCTAAGGTACGAATCGAAAAAGGTGTTAGGCACCCCGTTCGCCCAACCATAAGGTTGGCCTCTACTAATCATCATTGGTTCTTTAATAGAATTTCTCAAATGTATACAAATAAAAAAAATGAAGGCAAAGAGAGAATATTCAAAATAAAATATGGAAAATACATAAGATATGTACATAGCACTCCAAATTAGGATAAATAAAGGGATAAAATCCTAAGTCCTACGGCATGCAATTACTAATTAAAAGATACATGGAGCACTCCTACATGTAATATTACAACCTAAACTAGCATGGTTTGAATAAAAGAACAAAAATATACTACCTAAACATGGATTGCTAACAAGAAATAAATTAAACCATTCTAAACATGATTTCAAATAAAGGAACTAAAACATGCACATCATCAAAACATGCTGCGGCTGGAGGGATGAGGGGCCTGGAGATCCCGTGGGAGATTCAGACAGTAGCATACGGCTATCCCTTCCCTCTGCCGGTTCCCGTTCCGCCAGCACTTGAGTTCAGGGCTGAGCTCAGTCAGGTTTGTCTTTGTCCTTTCTCCTTTTAGTTGGTTGCTTTCTTTGTTTTGTTTACTTAAACTGCCTAACTTTCTTTTTACAGGTTAATCAGGCGTGGCTAGATCATCTGCTGCTGGTCTTTACAAGTTAGAGAGCACTGATCCGTTAGCTTGATGCCATTGTACGAGCGGCCAGCATCACTTTTACCCCAGCGGCTATAGTTAGTGTCCTCATAACTCTTTTCAACCTTTCTGTACCTTTTTCTGTACTCTATTATGATCCTTGTTTTCTTTTGACAGCCTCCGGTACCAGTTGCTGGCATAATACCACCGCAGGCTATCGCTCCTTCTCCTGCTCCAGCCCCAACCCGAGGTCGTGGTTCTCATGCTGCCTCCTCTAGAGCCTACTCTTGAGGATCTGTCTCCTCTGCCCAGAGTCGTTCTAGAGCCATATCTTCTTCTTCTGGCAGCGATGGAGATGACTATACTGAGAGGCTTTTTGAGGACGTTAGCTCAGACGAGGCTGGTCCCTCCTCCCACCGAGTTCGCCCGAGGCATACATGAGAGAGAGAGCTTCCCCCATTCTGGTTACTTCTTATTCAGATACATTTACTCTTTACAGGCCTACCTGCCTTGGTTTCATATATTTATTTGATCCATGGGCCTGTGTGCCTTGATTTCATACATTTATTTGATCCATGGGCCTGCAGGCCCTAGTTTGTTGTTTATTGGGCTTGGGTGCCCCAGTTACATCTTGATACATTCTGTTTCTTTCTGATGCATTTCGGGCCTTTGCGCCATTTATTACTTTGCATTTGTATCTGTTGCATGATTTTCCTTCATTCGCTGCTCAAACTGTCTTGGATGCCTAATTCAAATGCCACAATTTATATAGATCACATAAACTACAAACTGACACACACCCGCCATGTTCAAACATGGCAGTCGCCATAACATAACATGGCGGTTGCCACCTCCAAGGAGACTGACATGGTAGTCGCCATAACATAACCTGGCAGTCACCTGGTCAAAGGGCTAATGTTACTGTACTATGCTTTTTAGGTTGGCGGTTGCCAGCTCCAAGGTGGCGGTCGCCACATTAAACATGCCTTTTACTGAAATTTTGATTTTCCGCCCTTTCTTACCTTATAAATACAGCCCTGGAGGCTTCATTTTCTGTTGTTCTTTCTCAGATAGCTAATTCCCTTTCTTCATGGATTGAGGCATTCTCTCATGTCCAATGTTTAAACTTTGCTCCTTTCGGCATCAACTCCTTATTTCCTCTCATGGCCATAAAGGTTGACGGGCCTTTGCTGAAAGCAGCAGCTGCTCAGCTGTGGGACCCGCAATCCCACGTCTTTCGGTTCGGCCTTGAAGAGCTATGCCCCACTGTGGAGGAGTTTACTACCATTTTGGGTTTGGCCCCTCGAAGCTTCGTTGTGGTTCCTACTTTCTTTCTTTCAACCCGTCAGCAGGTGATACAGCTTTGTGGTTTATTTAGGATGGAGGCCTCTCTTCTAACACAGGATGACTGTCTTGACATACCCTGGATCATTGACAGATTTCGTCCTACCGATGACCTTAGCGACCTTGGTTTTCAGCTGTGACGACGTTACGTACTTTGTTTCTGCCTTCTTGCCCAGTATCTTCTTGTTCCCTCTGACGGACTAGTTAGCTGTTCACTGGTTGACATCGCGGGTCCGATGTGGATGGGAAAGGATTTTGTACCGCTTGTCTTAGCCGAGACACTGCTGGGTCTAGACGCTGTTCATCGTGGTGAGACCACTGCTTTTGCTGGCAGCCCCTTACTTCTTCAGGTAAGCTCAAAACCTCTCCCTTTATCAAACTTTTGTCATACTGCAAGGCTTCTCTTCTTACTGTTTTAACTTTTACTGCAGATCTGGTTGATGGAGAGGTAAATCTTGTGTAGAAACCACCCACTGATAGACACAGTGCCTCGACCTTTCTTTACCGCCCTACTATCAAATATACAGCACCGAGGTTTTATCGGATCCCTGCCATGACTCTGACTACTATGGATCACCCTGGCGTCTTATTAATTGGTCTTCGTCAGACTACTTTCTATTACCCACATAGGATCATGCGGCAGTTCGGGCAAAGTCAGATCATCTTTCCCAGTATTCGAGGCAGTCTGTGTTCATCTGTGTTGCGGGCTCCATTTCTAACACTGTATCAGGATGCCTAGCCTTCTCGTTCACGTATGGAAATGCAGGAGCTGTAATGTCCCGAGCTTTCTGCTGAGTACAAAACATGGCTGCTGCAGGATAGGGAGAAGAAGGAAAGGGAAGAAGGGAAACAAGCGGCGAAAAGGAGAAAGACTTGAGAACTTCTGCATTGTTTTGAAAAATTTCACAACTTTATTTTTCGTTTTATTTGTAGAGTTTGGCACTTGCGTGCCCTCCCTTTTAATTTCAAAAACTTTATAACTTTGATCAAAGTAATGAAAAACTCCCACTTTATGTTTAAGATGATTCAAATTTATCCGAAATTTTTTTTATGACTTTATTATCGAAATCCAGGAACTACTTTGCATTAGTCTTAATTGGATTCAAAGATGGTTAAAAGAAAAGAATGCGGCCGGACTTCTTAAAAGAAGCTGTCTACGTATCCCAAAAAGATAGAATCAGGCCATAACGTGGTTTGGGCTTGGTTTACACTCGGGTATTGACACTCTCCTTTTGTGGTGTCCTAAGTTTTGCCAAGGTTGCCCCCTAGGGTTTTCGGCCTTGCGGGCTGCTCTAACTTTTACCTGAGTTGCCTTTTCAGTTTTTAACTCAACGAGCTTTTATTTTATTTTTATTTTTACCTCAAGGATAATACTTTTTGAGCTAATCGAGGTTAACTGGAGTAGAGAACACATTGCCATCCAAATCCATAATAATGACTGCATCACCGGTCATGATGGTTTTGATGAGGAACGGTCCGGATCAGTTTGGCTTGAACTTGCCTCTTAGGTCAAAGATGGGAGCCTTGATTTTCTTAATAACTAAATCTCCTTCTCTATGGTCCCGGGTCTTGACCTTCTTATTGAATGCTTGAGCTATCCTCATTTGGTATCCTTGTACATGAAACAGAGCCTGCAGTCTTCTTTCATCAAACAAGAGCAACTCTTCCATCTGGTTCCTCTGCCATTCTGCTTTTGAAATACTGGCCTCGGCCACTATTCTTAATGAAGGGATTTTCACTTTAATGGGAAGTACAGCTTCCATCCCGTACACTAAAAGTTAGGTGTAGTTCCAGTTGAAATTCTGATCGACGTTCGGTATCCCCAAAGTGCAAATCGTAGATGCTCTGGCCAATCCTTAGATCCATTGATTATCTTTTGCTGAATTTTCTTGATGTTCTTATTTGCTGCCTCAACCGCTCCATTGGTCTGCGGCCGATATGGTGAGAACTTGTGGGTCACTGTCCGGTATTCTTCAAAAAGATCCAAGACCTCTCTTTGAAAATGCGAGCCATTATTCGATATGACCTCGTGGGGGCCCCCGTATCGAAAAATGATGTTTTGCTTGATAAATTTAGCAACATGGGAGGCTTTCAATACCGAGTAGGAAGCTGCTTCCACCCATTTGGTAAAGTAGTCAA
>JAUMHN010174690.1:0-46602 GCA_032360265.1 Heliamphora ciliata
CACACCTAGGGATTACTCCCTAAGTGGCCGGCCCTAGGAGATGGTGGGTTTTATTATTTATGTTAAGTATATATCTTTATATCCTTTTAAGAATAAGAGAATATGTACTTAATACCTTTTTTGATACATGCATATATATTGAAAAGGAGACTCCTTTTATCAAACGCTAACCCTAATACTGCCCCATAGCTGCCGCCCCCTCTCCTCTTAGGCAATTAATTTTGCCTTTTTGAGATTATTGTGTGAGTAGAAACCAAAGGGAGGAAGAACACTTTGATCGGAATCGGTGCCCACACATCCTGTTCGTCGTAGAGTGTCCGGGATATATGTGAGAAGGTTGCAAGGTTGTCTTCAACGTATTTGGGACTTCTGGAAACTTTTCGACAAGTTTCATAAAGGTATTAAACTATTGAAATCTATACAGTTTTTGTTTTTCATGAAAATCGCATACGTCTTTTTTTACGGTCACGACGTCGATTCATAAATCTTTTTTTCGCTCCGCTGCTCACTCTCCAACAGGTAGGTAGTCAGCCAGTCCATCCCTAGGATGACATCAAACGTGGTCATGTCAAAAATGATAAAATCAAACTCTAAACAACGACTGGCGACCTCCAGTACGCAAGATCTACAAACAAGGCTCAGCGTCACATTCCCACTAACTGGGGTCTCCACGCACAGGGTACTACACAACCAGTCCATTTCCAACCCCAATGCAGATACAAAAGCAGATGAAATAAATGAATGTGATGCTCCCGTGTCTATAAGGACACTGGCCCATGATCTAAAGACTAGAAGAGTACCTCTGATCATGGCCAAAGTGACTGCTGCATCAAACGTAATTGGTGCTTTGGAAGCACTGCAATCAGCAAGAACATAAGCCATGGCCTGTGGCAGTCTGGTCTACCCTCCATAACTCTGAGTCGATGGCTACCTCACTGACTGCGCTGAAGCACCTCCTTTCGCAAACTTGGAAGTCTGATCCCTATGCTGCTGAGGAGCCTGTCGCCTCTATATGGATGAAGCAACCGACGCTCCTGTCACATCCTGGACATTCCCCTCTCTAGGACACTGTCTTCGAAAGTGCCCGAACTGACCACACCCAAAACAGATAGGTGGGTCTCTCGTCTGTGACTGGACGGGCGCTGAACTCTAAGCCTGGCCCTTCTGTGGGCACTCAACTGAACGATGCCCCGGCTGTCCGCATCTATAACAGATCAACCCTCTCAGCCCTGGCCTTCCTACTGAAGCCACTGAAGGTGTAGGTGCAGATGACTACAGCTGAGATGATCCGGCAAAACGAGAACTAGGCCCAGACGACCTCTGGCGCTTATTCCCGCACCTCTGATCCCCATTGCCCTGCTGACTCCCGCTCTCTCTAATCCTGCGACTGTCTGCCAACGAGTTCTCAACCCAGATAGCCGCTTCCACTAGCTTGATATATACCTCCACATCTAGAGCTGCAACCCTATCCTTGATAGCAGGTCGAAATCCCCTCTCAAACCTTCGAGTGCGCAACTCCTCAATCAATACCATCTCGGGTGAAAATCGCGACAGATTCACGAACTTGGCCTCATACTGGACCACAGATAAGTTCCCCTGAACAAAGGAGAGGAATTCCTCTTTATAAGTATCCCTCAAAGATCTCGGGAAATACTTCTCCAAGAAGACTCTCGTGAAAGCAACCCATGTCTCATCCATAATGGTCTTAGCAAACTTCCACCACTCTCTAACATCTTCCTGCAGTTGGAACACCACCAACTTTATGCGTAAAACATCCTCCTCAATGTCCAGAGTATCACAGATCGAAGTGGTCACTTCCAACCACTCAGTAGCGACCTTTGGGTCTGGCTCCCAAGCAAAGGTTGGAGGATCCAACCCCCGAAACTCCCTCATAGCTACAGAAGCCTTTGGCTCAGGAGCCCTCACTGCAGCCCTGGATGCCTCAGCCATAGTTCTCATGGTGGTAAGCATCTCCAGCATGACGTCAGCACCGCCCACTTGTTCCTGTGGGGTATGAATGTCATCCTCCTCTGGAACCTGATCATAAGCACGACCTCAACCACAGCCTCGACCACGACCCCGTCCCCACACTCCCCACGTGGACATGATTCTATATAAAGAAAAAATAGGATAAGCTTTCCTATAGCATCTTACTACGTAACATAAACACATAATCGTACTATCACGTAGCCACGTAAGATCGTGCAAACACATCTCACATACCGAGGACAACTAACAAGGGAAACGCGTCAATTTAGATAACGTATTTGGATTCCTTGCTAGAATACACGTCGGCCAAACGCGCTTCTAACTTGACTTCCAAATATGTTTAACCAAACGCCTAAGGCAAGACTCATTGATCCTGAGATTTAACCTCTATACACACGTATACACAACGATCATCCTCAGAAAACTATTAACATGTTATAAACCAACGTTTAAACACATGCAAGCAAGCATATACAATCAAACTCACCTGGTGATAAACCCCTTTTCCCATGGCTCTAAGGTATTCGAACGCAGAACTCTGATACCAATTTTTCACGCTCTAAAACCCAGGGTCACATGAAAATTCACCAAACACCAGTTTTATGAAAATATAAGTTTTCATACATTTAAATCCACCTGTTGAAAGCAAATGAAAACCCAATATACATCTCTCATAAACAGAAAACATCCTGTAAAACATGCATAAGTATATCACCTTATGGCATACAAACTGCCTTCAGGAATAGGCATACCAAAAAGAAAAACTATAAAAGTCTTCTGTTACCACAAGCATCACCAGAGCTACTCCTCGTCCACACCATCACCTGAAAATAGTTTTACAGAAAAGTCCCACCCGTGAGCCGAAGCCCAATAGAAACATACTATAAAGCTGTAAAGTAAGTAATATGCAATCACATGGTGGGAGCGAACTCAACCACAACCCAAAATAGTTTTCCATCCAAAAACCCCTAAGTGTTCCCATCAGGTAACACAAGCCTCCCAAATTATTTTATTATCATAAAACCCTATTTGCATCCTTAAACCCATGAATTCGCAAATAATGCAAGTAAACCATCAAAGTTAAGGAAAAACAGTAATCAAAACATTGTTCCCTCGCAGAATGTACCATCGTGGCAAAAGAAGAAGAAAGAGATCCAATGTACCGACTCCATCACACGACAGAGGTAACAACGATAGACTCCTGTCTAGTATCTAATCCCCATACATCATGGGACCGATTAGATACACATAAGTTCTATACGAAGCACCATAACGTAACCACTCAATTTACGGGTGACAATCCGAGAGTACAGAGCAGCACCCAACTCAATTTACAGGAACTAACCCGAAGGTACAGAGCACCTACGCTGCGCATGTTTTTAAACTTACACCGAGCGCAACTCGTGCCAAATACCCGTCATCCCGTTACATCAAGATAATCTTCTAAAAATAGTACCGTAACTCAACTACGAAAACATTTTCTCAAAATAATACATTATACATGTATATACAGATCAATCCATCAATATGGAGATCAAATAAAACATTTTCAAAATATTTTTTCTCGTTTTCAACAAAACGTTTCAAAACCTGAGACTCAACTCTGAAGGCGAGCTCCAAATCTCCAAAACATAAAATGTTGAGATTTTCATCAAAATCCACCATTTTCAAGAAAATCCTTTGAAAACTGTAAACCACATGTCATAAAGCACCATAAGCCAAGAAAATCTAACAACATCCTTTCTATCAGGGAAAACAAGGCTTAAATAGAAAATATGACATTTGATGCATTTCTACCCGGTGAAAACACATACAATTACATTTAACACCCTCATAACAACAGTAAGTCTAGAATCCTACCTCGTTCGGTCAAAACCCGATGCCTCAAAAATTGGACCTCTTCAGAATGAGAATCTGACCGGATGAGCGTGAAGCTAATAGCATAGATAGCGAGGATCCACAAGCTGATCGTCGAAAACTAGGCTCGGGCGGGCCTAATATGTAGAGAGAAGGCAGAGAGAATGGAAGAAATAAGCTTTTTCCAAACATTCTAGGGGCTGAAATACATATAAGCACGTAAAAAACACTGTTCAGTCGACTAAAGAGGGCACTTCAGTCAACTGAAGCCCCTCGAAAAATGTGCATTGCCACGGTTCAGTCGATCAAACCCTTGAGTTCAGTTGACCGAACTCAAGAAAAATGATTCAGTCGACTGGACCAATCCCCCCAATCGACCGAACCCAAGGTTCTCAACCTACTGGTTTTCAGTTTAGTCGATCGAACTCACCAGTTCAGTCGACCAAATAGCCTACTATTTTGGTCTCGGGTTTTGTGTTCTAAGGCCAACCAAACAAGCCTAAACCAAGTTCGAGAAAGCGTAAAACACATCTACACATGTTGTTCTATAACTTCAAAACATAAACCATGCATCAATGATATATAACATGAAGGAAAAACACGTCATCATTTATATATATCAAAATAACAAAGTTCAGGGTCTCACATGCATACTACATCAAAGAACCATTCTTCTTTTGCTCCCTATTACCCTCATCTGCAGGTATTGTTAACTTCACTCCAACAGCAACAGCCATTGGGACATCAGCCATCTTGCTATTAGTTCCTTTCCGCATAACTTCGCCAATGCCTACAACAGTTGTATCATCTGGCTCACGAGCCTTGCCCATTTTCAACGCAGCTACACTCGTAGGAGAGGCCCAAGAGGAATGCAAAGATAGGCCACCTCTACCGACCCCTTTTCCTCAACCAACTGGAGTCCAATGGTGAGACTTCGGCACCATAACTCCAACAGTGTCCACATCCTTTAGATCACTCTTATCCACCTCCTTCCCTTTATCACTCCGGGTCCATTCATTCTGGCTCTCCAGTGGAGCTTCCTTACATTTACTAAAACCGTGACCAAAGGCTTGACAGCGAGATCAAACTGAGGGTAAACATTGGTATTCCACGCGAACGGCCATAACATCACCTTCACATTTAACCAAGATAGAATGTGGTAACTCTTTAGCAGCATCAATTTCAATACAAACCCGTGCATATGAAATGCGTTGCTTTGTATCCGTAGCTCGATCTAGATAAAGAGGGACTTCGACTGCACTTTCTATTCTACTCATACACTCAGCATTCCAGAATTCAAGGGGAAGCTCATGGAATTTGATCCAAATAGGAATTTTAGAGATAGCCTCTTTTGAAAGCTTAAGTCTCTTCTTCCAACGGTTCAATATCAAAAGCCTACCTGAGAAATGCCAAGAGCCCTTGTCTAGAATGGTATCCATGGCTTCTATACTACGAAATTTGAAGATGTAAAAACCCTTGTCAGTACTATATACTTCCATCAAACCCTCTTGCCCCCACAAGGTTCTGGCCGTGGCTTTAACCAAACCAAAAGCCATGTCGATGTCTAAAAAATAGCCCACAAGGCAAGGCTCCCAAGGCTTGTCATCAACTAAATCACCTGCAATTTCGACAACCCCAGGATGGTTAGGGTCCTTAGAATCAACAAATTCAAGATTAGAGATGGGTATACTTCTGTTCATAAGTAAAGAGGCCTAAGATTTCGGTTGGGGCAATTTGTCAAACACCTTGCCTTCATTGTTACTAGCTGTAGCCCCTACAGTCACCTCCGTCGAGCTAAGCGGCTCTGCCATAGGAGTCCAGGACCGAGAATTCCTTCCTCCCAACTGAGTAACCTCCCCTGAACAGGCCACGCCCACCACCCCTACCCCTTGACGGAAGAGGTTTGAATGTCTGAGCCTGAACATGTTCGTTCTGAACAAAAACCCCCTTTTCAAACTGCTTAATTGGAACTTCCCCTGAATTCACTTTATTTGAATCACGAAATTCCTCTGGATTTCGATTCTCAATGTTCTCCTCAGCTCTCCCAGCAGCGGAGTCCCAAAGGGAAGTTTTGTGCATGTCGACATCACTAAACAATTTCCTTGTGTTAGATTCTTGCAGCAGCGCAAGCCGGACGCAGAGGTATTCAAAAACCTCCTCGCGAATAGGGCTTATTCCAGATTTTGACCTATCAATCTCATATTCTAGCACCTGTTCAAACTGGGCTTGAGCTTCCTGAATCTTACTCAACACCTGTGTCTCCGAGAAATTTTGGCTCAGGTTCGCCAGAGAACTTCTAGTAGGGGAACTCGTGCACCCCTCAAGTTGAGTCTGCGTTAAACTTGAGGGAGGACAAGCCTTCGTCGAGCCCTCACTAGATTTTAAAACCCTACCTGGAGCCTTCACCGAAACCGTACCAGAGTAGTCTGTCTTCATCGCCAAAGCTTGAAGAGGACCCTAGCACGGAATAAAAAATCGCACCTTCAATCTCACCATGTTTTGCACACTATGGTAGAAGTGGTCATGTCTTAGGGAACCAATTTTAAAATAAATTCAAAGTTTTGCTCGTCATAATTAATGGTTATTTTAATTATGTGATTCTTAGGATTAGAAATGGCGTTCAATCCATCAGTTAATATACATAAAAAGAACTAACTAACGAGATCGAATTTTGTTGACTGAAAAAGTAATTTGTATATAGTTTTAACTACCAAGGGTATTCCTTTAAAGCCAAAAAATGTGTTAATTTCTAAAAAGAGTTCTTCCTCTGGACCGAAAGGCATAAAGAAGAAAAAAGTTCAGAAACATGGTGACATAATTTTCAAGGTAGTTAGTAGGCCACGGACTAGTGTGAAAAATCCAAAAGACAGATGTTTTTACTGTAACCAGATACGGCACAAGAAAAAGCAATGTCCAGTTTATCTCAGCAAGCTGAACAATCAGGGTAATTTCTGTTCACTGGTTGTGGAAATATGTTTAGGGGTGTTATCTATCGGTATCAGGTGTGTTAATACGACAGCCACTAATCATGTCTGTAATTCATTGTAGGGGTTCTAAAAAAACTGACAACTTAGTGATGAAAAAATTTGTCTGCATATGGGTAATAATACAAAGGTGGCAGCAGTTGTAATGGGAGACATCACTCTCAGTTTTAGTAAAGATAGGATTTTAATATTAAGAGATTATCTTTATGTACCTTTTATTAGAAGGAATTTAGTTTTCGTTTCGAAATTGGTTAAAAATGAATATTTGATTTATTTTAGTAACTCTGTGGTAATCGAGGATAATAAATGGGCTATCTATTCTGGTACATTGGTAGATGATCTTTATGTTATTACTCCAATCTCTCCTCTACTGTAACTGACTAAATTGAATAACACATCTAATTTACCATATAAGAAAAAGTATCCTTTTTTAATGAACTAAACATTTTTTGGCACTTACGCTTTGGTCATATTAATCTAAAAATGATAAATAGACTAGTAGAATATAGACCTTTGAGTTCATTAGAAGTGGAGGCACTTCCAGTCTGTGAGTCCTTGTTAGAGGGTAAGAAAACCAAGAAGCCCTTTTTCGGCCAAAGGCTATAGAGCTAAATAACCGTTGGAACTGGTTCACTATGATGTGTCTGGTTTTATGACTATCCAGGATACAGGTGGCTTTAAGTACTTTGTCAGTTTCATTAATGACTACTCAAGGTATGGATACATTTACTTGATGCACCGTAAGCCTGAATGCTTTGAAAAATTCAAAAAATTTAAGGTAGAGGCGGAGAAGTATCTGGGTAAAAGTATCAAATCATTACAATCCGACCGTGGTGGGGAGTACCTCTTTGGAGAGTTTAGTGACTACTTGTCATCAGAAAGGATTATATCCCAGTTGACTGCACTGGGCACTCCGCAGTAGAATGGTGTAGCAAAAAAAAGAAATAGGACGAACTCTTATGGAGATGATAAAGTTGATAATGAGTTATTCAGAATTACCCGATTCATTTTGGGGACTCGCATTAGAGACATGTGCTTATATTCTAAACTTAGTACTTTCTAAGTCAGTACCTTCTACTCTCACAAAATTGTAGACCGAGCGTAAGCTTAGTCTGAGACATATTCGGATTTGAGGGTGTCTAATACATGTGCTAAAAGGGAACGCGGGTAAGTTAGAACCGAGAACATAAATTTATTTTTTGTCGGGTATTCCAAGAAAACGAATGGTGATTTATTTTACAATCCTAAAGATCAAAAGGTCATTGTTACCACCAATACCTAATTCTTGGAAGAGGATTATATTATGGACCACAAGCCTAAAAGTAAAATTATTCTAGAAGAATTGAGAGAAAATACTAGTAAAACAGAAGAAGAACCACAAGTCACTGATATCCTATTGCCTCGTCGTAGTAGGAGGATTATCAAGACAAGTGCAGATCCTAATCACGGTGCTACCATTAGCATGTCTGACGAGCATGTGGGTAATAGTGCATAGGGTTCAGATTCTGCATAGCGCATTACTGCTAGTATACAGACGTAGGTAGTGCCTTGTCGTAGTGAGAGGGTTGTTCATCAACTCGATCGGTATATGTTATTGGGAGAGTCTTTTGACAGGATCCTGGTAGAACTAGATACTAAATCCTGTAACTATAATGAAGCACTCTAAGACAAAGATGTAGATCTTTGGCAAAAGGCTATAAATTCAAAGATGGATTCTATGTATTCTGAACAGGTCTGAAAACTTGTAGAACCTCCTAAAGGGATAAAACCTATCAGATGTAAGTGGATATACAAGAGGAAGAGAAGAGCAGACGGGAAGGTTAAAACCTTCAAAGCAAGGCTTGTTACAAAAGTGTTCACTTAGAAAGAAAAGATCGATTATCAGGAAACCTTTCACCGGTAACCATGCTTAAGTCTATCCAAATTCTCTTATCCATTGCGGCTCATTTCAATTACAAAATTTGATAAATGGATGCCAAGACAGTTTTCCTTAATGGAAGTCTTGACAAGTGTATCTATATTATACAAGTAGACGGTTTAATAGCAAAAGGCTAGGAGCACATATTGTACAAGCTTAAGAGATCTATTTATGGACTTAAACAAGTATCGAGGTCATGGAATACTCGATTTGATTAAGCCATAACGTCTTATGATTTTGATCAATGTCCAGATAAATCCTGTGTGTACAAAAGGCGTGACGGAAGCGTATTGGTCTTTCTAGTACTTTATATAGATGATATCTTGCTCATCAAAAATGATGTGGGGGTGCTATCTTCGGTGAAAGTATGATAATCTAGGCAATTCGATGGGAATGACATGGGAGAAGCCAGTCACATCCTTAGGATCAAGCTTTCACGAGATCGAAAATAAAGGATGTTGGGTTTATCACAAATAAAGTATATCGATGATATCTTTACTCATTTTAGCTTGCATGATTTCAAGAAATGATTTTTTCCTTTCAAGCATGGAATTACTCTATCCCAGGATCAATGTCCTAAGACACCTGATGAGATAGAGAAGATGAAGACAGTTCCTTATGCTTCGGCAGTAAGAAGCCTAATGTATGCTATGCTTTGTACAAGACCCAGCATCTACTTTGCCGTTGGCATGGCTAGTCGATAACAGTCTAACCCAGGACAGGAGCATTTGATTGCGGTAAATAATATAATCAAGTACATGAAAAGGGCTAAGGATTATATGTTGGTTTACCAAGCAGAAAGTCTAGTACTTTTGGGATACACAGAGTTGAACTTTCAGTCAAACAAAGATTCTCGTAAGTTTACCTCAGGATATGTGTTTACCTTGGAAAGTGGAGCTATAAGTTAGAGGAGTATCAAGTAGTCCTGCATTGCTGATTCCACCATGGAGGCTGAGTACGTGGCAGCTTCTGAAGCAGCCAAAGAGGTCATTTGGCTCAGGAACTTCCTATTGGATCTAGATGTGGTGCCTTTAATTTAGTCGGCTATTACACTTTATTGTGACAATAGCGAAGCAGTTGCAAACTCGAACGAGCTCAGAGTCCACAAGAAAGAAAATCACATTGAGCGTAAGTATCATCTGATACGTGAAATTGTACAGAGGGGTGATGTTGTTGTGACCAAGATTGCATCAAGGATCAACCTTATAGATCCTTTTATAAAGAGCCTACCGACTAGGACTTTCGATGGTCATGAAGAGGGCATGGGAGTCATATGTATGGTAGCATAGTTTTGAGTATAAGTGGGTGATTGTCAAGATTGTATACTAAAAACTATGAATTTTATTTGGTTTTAGTATTTAATTTTATTTTAATAAAATTATTTTTTTATTTTATGAAAATCTTAATGAGCAATAAATGCAATATTATTCCTTTAATGTTATGCTTGGATGTACTTTATTTTGTATAGTATTTAATCTGGTGTGTAGAGTACGGCTTGCACACAGAAGATCAGAATATAAGTTCTTGCACAATATAAGTTTTTGTTCACAGTTTAGAT
Source organism: Heliamphora ciliata (assembly GCA_032360265.1). Classification (NCBI taxonomy): domain Eukaryota; kingdom Viridiplantae; phylum Streptophyta; class Magnoliopsida; order Ericales; family Sarraceniaceae; genus Heliamphora; species Heliamphora ciliata. The sequence goes on from JAUMHN010174690.1 coordinate 10,307, forward strand.
GGAATTGGACAAACCATCGATACGACTGTAGTACAGAGTTTTAGTAAGCCTGTCTTGGTTACAGAGAACAGATAATAGAGTCGTTTATTGTTCCGACTCACTATGCTAATACACTTTGTGTGTATTGAACATGACCATATTGGAGTAATTAATTTTATACTGACTTAAATTAATTCACACCCCAAGGGTTTTTTTATGAGTGCTTATACTCTTAATCTCGAAATAATTATTATTTATGTATATTTAATATTCGCTATTTTTATTCATTAAAGAGTGCGATCTTTTATGGGTCTATAGTCTCGGTGAGTTGAATTACAGTATTAATTATATTGTGAATAGTAATTATTGACAGAATCTTCGACCCGATTGTTCGGGATTGATGATACCCCTTTAAGGAATCTTATAAGTTTTGATTTGGCCAAACCCTACATGTGGATTTAATTATTCGGTAGTCAAATAAGTTAAGCGGAAGGGTTTAAGGAATTTTAAAGATGCTTATTAAATTAAATTGTCAGTAATTAAATTTAATTAGCGAGTGAGTATCGAGAATCTTAACGTACAGAGATGAGTTAAGCATTTAATAACAAGAGCTCAATGCAAATTTATCTTGAAATTATGGCTAGGAGTACAATTACAGTTCTTTAATGGAATTAACTGTAATTTAGTATTTTATAAAAATTGTAAAAATCGCTGCAAGGTTTTCATAATTACATAAATCACTGAGAGGTTTGCATATTTGTAAAAACTGCTAGAACAGTATCTGGGTTACACTAGAAGTCTATGTCATAATTACTCCACAGGTCCTTCCTGTAGCATATAAATATGCAGGTAGGCTGAACCAAATTAAGAAGTTGTCTTTCAAGACTAAGGTTGTCCAGGTTCTGGCGATACCAGTTCTCGATGGATCGTAGCCCCACTACATTCGGGAATCGCATCGGGAATACAGTAGAAGGTCTATTTGGAGCTTCAACTCAGATAATCAAGGTTCATAGTTAAAGAAATGACCAAAAAGATATTCATCTAAATTAACTGTGGTGGCATGGGTTTTATTTTGATCATTCAACATCAAAAAATTTTATCTGGAGCCTGTATCGGCGATTGTCCACCCACACTACATTAGGGAATCGCATCGGGAATACAGTAGAAGATCTGTTCGGAGCTTCAACTTAGAGAATCAAAGTTCGCAGTTAAAGAAACGATCAAAAAGATATTCATCTAAATTAACTGTGGTGGCACGGGTTTTATTTTGATCATTCAACATCAAAAAGTTTTATCTGGAGCTTGTTTCGGCAATTACCCGTTTAGTTTTTATTTTTTTGAAAAATCATTTAGAAATCAATGATCTTAGCAGTTTGCCTCCAGCAAGCACAACATGGAAGACTATTTTAATCTGAAGGAACAGATAGGAGCATTGATTCGAAAAAGCCAGTTATGTCGGTTTGTGTCCGACCAACTAGGTAAGGAAGAGCCAAGAAAGGGATAGGAAGAACCTAAGGAAGATCGGGAGATAATTGGAGAGGTTCGAGTGATATCTGGTGTATTCGCAGGTGGAGGAGACACCAGCTCATCAAGACGGGTACACTCGAGAAGACTGCGGGCGGAGATCGTAATAGAAGTCCTCACCACTAATCGTTCGGTTAGAAGTTAGGTGGATGAGTGGGAGTAGGTGATTACCTTCTTGGAGCTTGATGGAAAAGGGGTTCAGCATCCCTACGTTGATCCTTTAATATTCACAATGGTGCTGGCCAACTACCGAGTACGACGAATACTGATAGACAATGGCAGCTCAGCAGATATCCTGTTCCTAAAAGCCTTTGATTAGCTCAACATCGACATAAATCGGTTCACCCCAGTCAAATCACCCCTGGTAGGGTTTATCTGAGAATGTGTCCAACACCTTGGTGCCATCGAGCTACCCCTGACCATGTGGGTTAGCCCGAATCAGTCTACCCAGCAAATCACATTTGTAGTGGTTGACTGCCCTTCGGCATACAATGCCATACTGGGAAGAATAACCTCAACTTCTTCAGGGCGGTTACATCCACATTTAGATTGACCATGAAGGTCCCAACACCGCATGAGATCAGACAGCTCAGAGCTTACCAGATCACTGCAAGGGAATGTTATGCCACCTCCTTCAGGAGCTCGAAAGGTAAGGAATCACTAACCATCGAGATGTTGGAATCCTGAGAAGAGAATAGGAGGGAGGGACCTGAACCGAACGAACAACTCCTTAGGCTTCCTCTCGACGCAAACCAATCGGAACAGAAGGTGTTCATTAGCAGTCTCCTGCCAGAGCCCGAGCAGCAACAATTGCTACAGTTCCTAAGATAGAATCAGAAGGTGTTTGCCTGGACATATGAGGACATGCCAGGCATATGAGCAGAGGTTATGGAGCACAGACTCAACGTTGGTGCAAGTTACTAGCTAGTTAAACAGAAGCCGAGAGCTTTCATCAAAGAGAAAAATGAAGCAATCTCCGTTGAAGTTAACAAACTACTAGAGGCAAGGTTTATCAATGAGGTACAATATCTAGAATGGCTAGCGAATGTGGTTCTGGTAAAGAAATCGAACAGAAAATGGAGAATGTGCATAGACTTCACTAACCTGATCAAAGCCTACCCCAAGGATAGCTATCCTCTACCCAGGATTGACCAGTTAGTGGACTCCACAATAGGGCACGAATGCCTCAGCTTTATGGATGCCTTCTCAAGGTATAACCAGATCAAAATTTATTTAGCCGACCGAGGGCTCTGTTATTACAACGTTATGCCCTTCGGCCTTAAGAACGCAGGAGAAACCTACCAGTGTTTGGTGAACCACATGTTCAGAAAGTAGCTTGGGAGGAATATGGAGGTCTATGTAGACGACATGCTAACCAAGAGAAAAGAAGCTAAAGACCATTAGACCGATCTCAAGGAGACTTTCTGAGTACTTGAGAAGTACGACATGAGGATGAACCCAGCCAAGCATGCTTTTGGCATCATGGAAGGAAAATTCCTTAGCTTCATGGTAAGCTAGTGGGGTATAGAGGCCAATCAAGAGAAAATCAAGGCAATCAGGGAATGCACCCCCCGCAAAACACAAAGGAGGTATAAAAACTCACGGGCAAGATAGTGGTACTCAATAGGTTCGTCTCAAAGGTGATTGACCGATGCCTCCCCTTCTTTAAGATTTGGAGCAAAGCTTTTGAGTGGACGGAAGAGTGTGAAAAAGCATTGGATGGGCTAAAAGAGTATCTCTTCTCACCCCCTCTACTATTCCATATGAACCCAGGTGAGGAGTTATGTAATAACCCGAAGTCATGATACAAATATAAAAGAAAGAACATCTCAAAAGAAATGAAACCTCGAATCTAAGTTCAGTAAGAAGAACCGGCCAGACCATTTAACCTTTTCAAGACCGAGACCCGGGATAGAGTGGAAACCGCACAAGCATATATTAAAACTCTAATATTGAGGATAAGAATTCAAAGTTATAAGTCCAAGTTGTTTAAAATAAATGTTAAGCTTGAAAGGTCAAGAAACGAACCAATGTGAAAATACCTGAATTTTTTCCTATAATTAAATAAAGAAAATTATTTTGATATATATATATATAATCAAGTGGCTAGACCAAGGAGAATGTGCCAAACTTCGTGAGAAAGTTTCATGAACCCAAGTAAGTATAAAGTAACTAAGGTTAGGCTAGTTAACCTATGGTTAAGGAAGCATCCTAGGTAAGCCTCCTCCACTAACTTTGGTTATAAAAAGGGGCCCAACCCACCCCTTTTCTCTTGATTTTCGGCCATAGTGAGAGGAGAGTAGAGAGAGAGAGAAAGAGAGAGAGGGAAAGAAGAAAAGAAGAAGAAAGAAAGGAAGAAGAAAGAGATAAGGAAGAAGCATTAAGCAAGGAGGATCCATGGAACTTGAAAGCAAAGTCCTAGGCATTTCATCACCAAGAAACAACTTCTAAACAAGGTAATCAAGGCTCAACACATGTATGTAAAGAAGATGGGTCAAAAACTTACACACATGACACCAAGAGGCTAGAGCCAAGATAGGCCTAAGTTTTGAACTTTTTCACCTTTCTGCCTAGATTTTTGGAACATCATAACTAAATGCATAAAAATGATCTTAGCGTGTTATTTATGTCCATACATATATTTTTGTGTTATTGTTTATCCAAAATGGGTTTGAACTCATTTTAGTGAGTAGAACTTGAGATATTGTAACTCTACCAAAGTGTGTCGTTTTCTAACCATCCAACATTGTAGACCTAAACTCCCTAGTTTAAAATGAGATCCGAGCTTTGGCTAAAACATAGAAGTTTCCAAAAACATGTATATCTAGCTATCTACAAAAAAAGAACCCAATCTATTGAATTTTGATGGGTCGCAACCCCTCTGAAAATCTCTATTGTGGATCAGCCATTAAAAGATGCTTCTGTCATATATTTTTGTATAACCCAAAACCGAGACCAACAGAGGCATATTTTCGATAAAATTTTTAAGAAAGTACCGAACCATTTTTATTTTCGTCAAGTTTTTCGATTTTAGCCTTAGTGTTAAATATAAAAGTTGTAGAGAATATTTTAATCTGAATCATCACCAAAATTCATAATCCAACTCCAAGTCTAAGTACCTCAAAATGTTGCAGTACTTTAAAATTTAATGATTGGAAGAGAGTAATAAATGGTTAAGTTAAATCCTTAAACAAGTTAAGGTTTGGACAAGTACGTAGTACCACTTAAACATAAAACGAAAGTAACCATGGTCCCTAAAACCAAAGAAAACATTCAACCGTCTGAATTGTTTTAGTTTCACATGCTAAAATGGAAGGATTCCGTGTTAACGGTTGAATTGTGTTTTGCTTGTTAGGGACGGAGGTTGTAGAACCCAGGGGTCCTGCTTAGCTTAACGAGAGAGGCTCGGTCCTTACACATATAATACAAGGTGAGAGTGCTTAGCTATTATCTTGAACTTGAGCTTATGTAAATGATGCTTTAAAATGTTTTGAAGCGCATGTTTTGAACTATGACCAGTTTGACGATCGCATGAACCTGTTGTTTTCAAAAGCCAAAATATTTTTAATTCAAGTATGATATCCATGATATTTTGAGCTAGCATGATGTTATTATAAAAGTATGGTTAATGTTGTGTGGTTGTACCAAAGTGCCAAGTTACAAGGGTTTTTGGCCCTTTATATCCCGTTATGAGGGAGGTTACCTAACTATGGATTTTTCATTTGTCCCTATAGGGGAGGTTTGTCGTTAAGCGGAGGTTTTTATCTTAAAGGCTTTCGGGCTGAGTCCCAAGTTTTAGCACATACCACTCGTGCTTGGTAAAGAGTGGCCCTCAATCCATCACGTTGCAATCCATGCATTACGAATTGAGGTTACGGTACCATTAGAACTCCTAGTTGTGTGGTTGACGACTACTTGGACACTGTTGGGGTTAGGGTCTAGTTTTGAGAAAGTGGTTATTCTTTTAAATTGTGGCAGTTGAGCTTGGAACATATTTATGTTTATCATACTGAGAAAGTTCTGTATAATCTGTGATGTTTTCATGTTCAAGTAAATGCATTAGTTTCTATGTTTTCGTAGAAAATGTGATGAACTATTTTTAGAAAGAGTTTTCAGTTATCCTTAACTAAGTAACTGTCTTTTCTATTCATGATAATTCTAAGTGTGCTCTTCTGTAACCTATGTGGTTGCAGATACTAGGAACGGTTAGGAGTTGGTCCACCACAATCGTCGTCAGGCAGTTTTGGATCTAGCGTTGGGAATCGTTTTAGTCTAGCTTTTCTTTTATTTAGTTTTCAGTTTTGGCAGAACTTCATGTATAAGACCTGAAAGTTTCGATGTTTTAGAAGTGATGTATACCCTTAGGATGGCAAATCCCTAGTGTCTCATGTATACCCCTTTGACATTAAGGCGTTGTGGTTGCTTAGAAGTTCTTATTTAGTCTCTTAATATCATTATCCCTTGTCTTTCTCTTTAACTAGTGGTCTACGGCGGGATCACATCCCTTTGTACATGTTTGGTATCTTGCAGGAGCGGGATGTTACATTTTGGTATCAGAGCTCTAGGATATAAGTTCTATAGACTTGTCAGAGTGTGGTCTGTGGTGGATCGTAGGATAAGTGTGTCATCTCGCAGTTTGTTGAGAATAGTGGTTTAGGCCTGGGGTTGTCATACCTTTACCTTCGAGCATCTGACTGACTGGCTTTGAGGTCCATTCGGGAAATGCATTCTACAGATGCAGGGTCCTAATTAGAAGTCTAAGAAAGTTATCAGATTGAGGAGATAACCCGGGAGGGGTCATGTGTTGTTGTCGATTTGTGAAGTTTAAGTGGGTTATCAGTTTAAGGGAGACGACCCTTGTGTCATTAAAATAATTCATAGACAATTTATTCTTATCCTTATGTTCATAAGTTGGACTACTGTGTCGAGCCATAAGTCATAGCTTTTCAACGATAGGAAGGGGCATGGAGAAACTCGAACGGAGTGTCATTCAACTCGAACCAGTATAATGAGGCACGATAAGATGAATCTCTACAAATGGGACCGGTAGAACCTGACCCAACCGCTAGGATGTTGGAGGCGATCGCAAGACTAACCGAACAGAACATGAGTTAGATCACAATACAGGCTGAGAAGAACAGTAGCTCATTGATCAAACAATTTAAGGATCTGGGTGCAAAGGAGTTCACAGGAATCCTTAGCCCCGTAGAAGCAGAAATCCTGGTTGAAGGATACCGTACGTAGTTTGGATAGACTCAGGGTAGAGGTAGATGGCAGGATTGACCTCGTAGCTTTTATGTTTAGGAGAGAAGCGTACCACTGGTGGGAAGCCATGGAGTGGTTACTGAAGATGCTGGTACCAGGAGTTAAACCTCTCGTACCCCAGAGAATCACTTAGAATTATTTTGAGAAAACGTTTGATGAGCAGTACAAGCCCATAAGCTACAAGCTTGAGAAGGAGCAGGAATTCATCGACCTGAAACAAGGAAGGATGACTGTGGAAAAATTCGAGATGAAGTTTACAGAGTTGTCACGATATGCCACCTAACTCATACTTGATCAGGAGACAAGGTGTAGAAGGTTTAAAAAGGGACTATGTTTTCGGATTAGAACTATGATGACGGTTCTCGAGATGAATAACTACGCAAGACGGGTGAACATAGCGCAAGATGAATTGCAATGTGGGCCAGAAGAACCGATAACTCCTTAGTTAAATAATTCAAGGATTTGGGTGCCAAGGAGTTTGTGGGAACAGTTAGTCCCGTTGACGCTAAAAATTGGTTAAGGGGTGGAGTATGCTTTTTTTAGACAGATCGAGTTGTTCACGTGGTAGGTTTTAAGTATCGATTTATATTTGTCTGACATCTAGACTGTGTAACTCAAATAGAGTTGGTATTTGGTTTCTATTGTGGTGTCGGTGTGAGTCGCAAGGAAGTTGCTTTCGAAAACCTTTTGTGATGTTACCCGTTAGGGAAAGCTTGTTTAGATTAGTGTGTAAATGTTGCTTGTATAGAGAAGGAATTTTCTCATGGGAATGTGTAGACTCTATGTATGAGAAGTTGAAGGGTGATAAAATTCTATTGTTTCTGGTGGAGTTGCGTGGTAACTTGGTGTGAGTACATGGAAAGAATAAGTATTTGGATGAGAATAGTGGAAGTATAAGTAAAACTATATGAATTAATGGGTATAGATTTTGTAATTGGCCTTGAGTGAATCAAGTACTTTGGTAAAATGCGGTAAGATGAAATAGTTAAAATGCGAAAGTGGTTTTTGGTTTGGTTATGTAGTAAAGAATGAGTGAAAGGATTGAGTGATGATGGTAAGAGATTTTAGAATCAGAAGCTAGTACTGATCAGTTAAAGGATTGTTGGGTGAGTGATACGTATGTGACAAAAAGATGCGAATATATATTGTGTTATGACAAGGGTTGTGAATGGGTTCGTATGGGTAAGCATACATGTGGAGCATTTAGTTTATATGGTATGTTTAGCCCTAGTGATGCTTTAGGTTCAAGTAACGGTATTAGTCTTGATGGTCGTAAGGCTATAGTAGTAATTAAAAGTGTGTGTAAAGATTGTGTGTTAAGGATAGAAGATAATGAAATGTTGGTAGATTTTATACCTTTGATTATGTCTAAGTTCGACTTGATTCTTGGAGTGGTCTAGTTGTCATCCTACTATACGTCGCTAGACTGTGTTAGGAAATGAGTAATCTTTAAGATACCCGATGAGGAGGAATTTATTTTCCACGGGGACAAGAGTAGAACATCCATCCGTATCATGTCGGCTATTAAAGATTTGAAGATGTTGAAGAGGGGTTGCCTGGGGTTTTTAGCACATGTGATGGACGTAGAGATGGAAGAAAAGAAGCTTTTAGATGTACCAGTTATTTGTGATTTTCTAGATGCTTTTCCAGATGATTTACTAGGATTATCCCCAGACCGAGAAGTGGAGTTTACAGTCAATCTCTACCTGGGCATAGTGCCCATATCTATTCCTCCCTATAGAATGTCACCTACTGAGCTAATAGAGTTGAAGGAACAATTACAGGAGTTATTAGAAAAGGATTCATTTGACCTAGTGTCTCACCATGGGAAGCACCTGTACGGTTCGTGAAAAAGAAGGATGGAACCCTAAGGATGTGTATCAACTATCGATAATTGAATAGGGTGGTCATTAAGAACAAGCATCCTTTGTCTAGGGTAGATAACCTGTTCGACCAGCTGAAAGAAGCCAGAGTGTTCTCAAAGATAAACTTGAGGGCAGGATACCATCAATTGAGAGTGCGAGAGTCAGATATACCCAAGACTACCTTTAGAATTCGTTACGAGCATTATGAATTTGTTATGATGCCTTTCGGGTTAACAAATGCGCCTGTTGTGCTTATGAACCTGATAGATTGGGTGTTTAAAAGCTTTCTAGACCAATTCGTGATTGTGTTCATAAAATACATTATGATATACTCTCGGAGTGAGGAGGAACTTAGGGAAGACTTGAAGATTTTTTTGCAAACCCTGAGGAAACACTAGTTGTATGAAAAATTCAAAAAGTGTGAGTTTTAGTTAAATCGAGTGATGTATCTAGGTCATGTTATATTTGGAGAGGGAATACAAGTAGACCCAATGAATGTGGAAGTGATAGTCAATTGGAAAATGCCAACTAGCGTGACAGAGATAGGAGGTTTTTGGGGTTAGCTGGTTATTACCGATGTTTTATTCAGGACTTTTCCTTGATTACAAAACCCTTGACTCGGTTGACTCAGAAAAATGTCAAGTTTGAATGATCCGACGGATGCGAACGAAGTTTTCAAGAGTTGAAGTCCAAACTTGTGTCAGCACCTGTGCTTACCGTTCCGACAGCCATCGAGGGCTTTGTTATTTATAGCAACGTGGTACACCAAGGCTTAGATTGCGTTTTGATGCAACATGGGAAGGTTATCACTTATGCATCCAGACAATTAAAACCCCATGAGAAGAATCACCCTACCCACGATCTAGAGTTAGCCGCAATTGTCTTTGCGTTCAAGATATGGAGACATTATTTGTATGGCATCCCTTGTGAGATCTTTATGGATCATCAGATTTTAAAGTATATTTTCACCCAAAAGGAGCTAAACTTGAGGCAAAAGAGATGGATGGAGTTAATTAAAGATTATGACTGCACGATTCACTATCATCCGAGGATGGTTAACGTCGTAGAAGATGCCCTAAGCCAGAAATCATTGGGAAAAATGGTGTATCTATGAGCGGTACGAGCTGATACATTTTTTGAAATGCGAATGCTTAGAACCTATCTCGCCATAGGAAACAATGGAGGCCTAATAGCAACTCTAAGCGTAAGACTAACCTTATTAGATCAAATTCGAGCAGCTCAATTGGTGGGTAATCAAGTGGACAAGATAAGGGCAAAAATAGCACCTAAAGGGAAGACAGAATTTGAAGTTCGAGATGACGTATTGTGGTCCGGTCACAGCGAGAGGAGAGGAGAGAGAGAGAGAGAGAGAGAGAAGAAAAGAAGAAGAAAGGAAGAAGGAAGAGATAAGGAAGAAGCATCAAGTTAGGAGGATCCACGGAGCTTGAAAGCTATGTCCTAGGCCTTCCATCACCAAGAAATAACTTCTAAACAAGGTAATCAATGCTCAAGCACTTCTGATTTTGTACATATCAAATACCTCTTTCATTATTTTCAAACATAAATCTAAGATCAAGAACCGAAAACTCAAAAATAATGGCGTTATGGTTGGATTTTTGGGACTGTTGGGTTTGAATGTTAAGTATGTGAGTTGGTAAGAGTTTTACCATGGGTTCCATAACTTCTATAAGCTCTGGAACATTGATATATTGAAGTTCAACACATGTATAAAAAGAAGATGGTCAAAATCTTACACACATGACACTAAGAGGCTAAAACCAAGATAGGCCTGAGTTTTGAGCTTTTTCACCTTTCTGCCCAGATCTTTGGAACATCATAACTAAATGTAGAAAAATGATCTTAGCATGTTCTTTATGTTCAGACCTATATTTTTGTGTTATATTTCATCCAAAATTAGTTTGAACTCATTGGAGTGAGTTGAATGCAAGATGTTGCGATTCTACCAAAGTGTGTCATTTTCTGACTAGCTAATAATGCAGACCTAAAAACCCTAATTTAAAATGAGATCCGAGCTTTGGTCAAAGCATAGAAGTTGTAGATAACATGTATATATCGCTACCCACCAACAATGAGCCCAATCGATTGAGTTTTGACTGGTAGAAACCCCTTTGAAACTCTCTATTGTGGTTTAGCTATTAAAAGATGCTTCTACCACATATTTTTGTACAACCCAAAACCTCTATTTTTAGTGACCTACTCCAAACGTGGTCTACATGAATATTGTAGGTAGAATATTGAGCTACTTGCTATCCAAAAATAAGACCTATATACCTTGGGAAAGCCCATCAAACCCATTTCAAACTCTCTATTAAAACCCGTTCTACTAGGGTTTGGTGGCTAACAAAACCTATTTTACAAAATGGCCAAAAACACTAACTTGCTTCAAACAACTATCCTTAGAACTCTTCATTAGACTTCTAGGAGACATGTTACACTAGAACATATCTAAAAATGAGCTCATTTGGAATTGGTTTGATACCCCAAAATCGAGACCAACAGAGGCATATTTTCGGTAAAATTTTGAGGAAAGTGCTGAACTATTTTTGTTTCCGTCACGTTTGTCACCTAGTTGTCTTAGGTTTTGATCTTGTTGTTAAACATTAAATTTGTAGAGAATATTTTAATCTGAATCGTCATCAAAAATCATAATCCAACTCCAAGTCTAAGTACCTCAAAATGTTTCATTACTTTAAAATTTAATGATTGAAAATGAGTAATAAATGGTTAAGTTAATACCTTAAACAAGTCAAGGTTTGGGAAAGTGCGTAGTACCCCTTAAATATAAAAATAAAGTAACCTTGGTCCCTAAAACCAAAGAAAACATTTAACTGTCCAAATTGTTTTAGTTTCACATGCTAAAAGAGAAGGATTTTGTGTTAATGGTCGAGTTGTGTTTTTCTTGTTAGGCACGGAGGTTGTAAAACCCAGGGGTCCTGCTTAGCTTGTCGGGGGAAGCTCGGTCCTTACGCAAATAATACAAGGTGAGAGTGCTTAGTTATTATCTTGAACTTGAGTTTATGTAAATGGTGCTTAAAAATGCTTTAAAGTGCATGTTTTGAACTATGAACAGTTTGACGGTCGCATGAACCTGTTGTTTTCAAAAGCCATGATGTTTTTATTTCAAGTGTGCTATCGATGATATTCTGAGCTAGTATGATGTTATTATAAAAGTATGGTTAATATTGTGTGGTTGTTCCAAAGTGTCAAGTTATAAGAATTTTCGGCCCTTTATATCTCGTTATGAGGGAGGTTACCCAATTATGGGTTTTTGTATTTGTCCCTATAGGGGAGGTTTTCCGTTAAGCGGGGGTTTTTATCTTAAAAAATTTTGGGTTGAGTCCCAGGTTTTATCACATACCACTCGTGGTTGGTAAAGAGTGGCCCTCATTCCATCATGTTGATATCCGTGCATTGTGAATTGAGGTTATGGTACCGTCGGAACTCCCGGCCGTAAGGTTGACGACTACTTGGACGCTTTTTGTGTTAGGGTCTAGTTTTGAGAAAGTGGTTATTCTTTTAAATTGTGGCGGTTGAGCCAGGATCATATTTTTATTTGCCTGCTAAGAAGGTTTTGTATAATCTGTGATGTTTTCATGTTCAAGCAAATGTATCAGTTTTTATGTTTTTGTAGAAAATGTGATGAACTATTTTTAGAAAGAGTTTTCAGTTATCCTAAACTAAGTAACTGTCCTTTCTGTTCATGATAATGCTAGGTGCGCTCTCCTTAACCTCTGTGGTTACAGATACTAAAAACAGCTAGGAGTTGGTCCACCACAACCGTCGTCCGGTGGTTTTGGATCTAGCATTGGGAATCGTTTTGGTCCAGCTTTTCTTTTGTTTAGTTTTTAGTTTTAGCAAAGTTTCATGTATAAGACCTAAAGATTTTGATGTTTTAGAAGTAATGTACGCCCTTGGGATGGTGAATCCCTGATGTCTCATGTATACCCCTTTGACATTAAGGCGTTGTGATTACTTAGAAGTTCTTGTTTGGTCTCTTAATATCATTATCCCTTGTCTTTCTCTTTAGCCACCGGTCTGCGGCGGGATCACATCCCTTTATACAGGTTTGGTGCCTTGTAGGAGCGGGGTGTTACAAGTTGTTCCTCTATTTAGTTGTGTCTGAATCAGTAGTGAGAGCAGCTCTGATCACGAAAGATAGGGAAGGAGTTTAGAGGCCAGTATACTACCTTAGTAGGATCTACAGGGGGCAGAGGCCAAATAACTAGGCTTGGAGAAACTGGCATTTGCGCTAGTTTTCTTTGCAAGGAGGTTACACTCTTACTTTCACGCTCATACCATAATTATGCTAACCAACCAGCCTCTGCCACAAATAATGCAAAAGCTTGATCTCTCGGGGCGATTAGCAAAGTAGTCCCTGGAGATGGGGGAATTTAATATAAAGTATCAGCCTCGAACTGCCATAAAGGGGCAAGCTCTCGTTGATTTTGTCATAGAGTTTACTAGAAAGACAGATGAACCGAATGCAGAGGCAGAAACATCCAGTCCTCTCAAGCCCACCGAGTCCAAAAAGTTTGATGCGAAACGAGTTTGGGAAGTATATGTGGACGGGTCAACCAATACAGAGGCGACCAGAGTCGGAATCGTCCTCATATCTCCCCAAGGGGACATGCTAGAATGCTCACTCTATTTTCTTCTTTAAAACCACCAATAATGAGGCTAAATACGAAGCAGCAATCACTGGGATGTGGCTCACTCGGACGGTAGGTGCCGAGCAAGTAAAAATGCATAGGCACTCACAACTAGTGGTCGGCCAAATAAAAGGATGGCTGCCTGTCAGAAGGCAGAGGAAAAGATAAGTTAGCATTTTTAGCGTTTCTCAATCATCCATGTCCCGAGAGAGTAGAACCAACAAGTAGACCTCCTAGTAAGAGCAGCTTCCACCCATGAAGAAAAATTAGACCATGGTGTCCCTCTTCATTACCTTGTGGAGCTAGGATTAGAGTAGAAGGAATATGAGGTTCTTTAGGTAGGGAAAGCCCGAGTACATGCAACAAGGATGGAGCCGATCATAGTGTACATGAAGGATGAGACATGCCTGATTAGAACGAGGCCAAAAAACTATGAAGCGTAACAAGTCGACACACAATTATGGAGGGGCAACTTTACAAGAGAGGCCTACCACTACCATACCTTAGGTGCCTGACTAAAGATGAAGGGAACTACGTCATAAGGGAGATCTACGAGGGAGTATATGGCAACCACACATGAGGGCGAGCGCTGGCTTATAACGCCCTACGAGCAGGATATCATTGGCCTACCATAACACGAGACGCCTTCACTCTAGTGAGGAAATGTGACAAGTGTCAAAGGTTTGCAAACGTGCCTAGGCAACCTCCCATAGAGATGACAGTGATTACCTCTCCTTGGATGTTTGGCTAGTGGGGGATAGACTTGGTCAACCCATTCTCGCTCGAAAAAGGACAGACCAAATTTACCATAGTTACTATTGACTACTTCACTAAATGGGTAGAAGCCAAGCCGTTGGCCAAGATACTAAAGGCCAACACTATAAGTTTTATATGGAAATTCATTGTTTACAAGTTTGGAATACCAAGGATCATTATATGTGACAACAGAAGTACATGGAGTTTTACTAGCAGCTGGGCGTCAAGGCACATTGCACCACCCCAGCTCATCCTCAAGCAAATGGTTAGGTTGAAGTAACGAATCTAACACTTATCAAGATGATCAAGAAAAAGCTCAAAAAGGCAAAGGGGCTATAGGTAGAAGAATTACCGAGTATTCTCTGAGAATACCAAATGATCACACGAACCGCCATAGGAGAAATGATGTTCATGTAGGCTTTCAGAACTGAAGCAGTCATACCGGTCAAGATCAGTCTTCCTAGTGTCTGAGTAATCCATTTTGAAGAGAACGGCAACGAACAAGGTCTTGGAGTAAACCTTGACACAATCAAAGAAGTGTGAAAACATGCAGCAGTCCGAGTAGTCGCGTACCAGCAAAGGATGAAGAGGAAGTACGACAAGAGAGTTAAGGGAAGAGAATTCAGTAAGAGAGATCTTGTTACGAGGAAAGTGACCTTAGCTACTAAGGATCCCCAGTAGGGAAAGTTAGGACCAAGTTGGGAGGGACCATATCAGGTGGAGCAGAGGGATCGAGCAGGAGTATATCGGATCAAGGATTTGGCTGGCAAGGTTTTACCACACCGATGGAATGCAAGGCACTTGAGAAAGTACTATCACTAATGTATTCATCCCTATAATTAATAAAAAATTTCATTTCCATAGGATTTCTCCAAAATGATAGTCAGGATTACGGAGTGGTCTAATGCCCAAATGCCCCAACAACTCGATCGGCCTCATGATGGTCGAGGCCACCTAAAGCCTAAACGAGGGATTAGTAGTTTTTCTAAGCTGCTTGACATCTCGGTCGACCTCAAGTGATCAAGGTTATCCAGAGACCGATCAAAGCCTTAACAGTTTTTCCAAGCTTCTTGACAGTTCGATCGACCTCAAGATGGTCGAGGTAACCCACAGTCCGACCAAGGCCTTAGCAGTTTTTCCAAGTTGCTTAACAACTTGGTCGGCCTCAAGATGGTCGAGGCTACCCACAGTCCGACCAAGGCCTTAGCAGTTTTCTAAGCTGCTTAACACCTTGGTCGACCTCAAGATGGTCGAAGCTACCTAGAGACTGACCAAGGCCTTAGCAATTTTTCCAAGCTGCTTGACAGCTCAGTCGACCTCAAGATGGTCGAGGCTACCCAGAGCCCGACCAAGGCGTTAGCAATTTTTCCAAGCTGCTTGACAGCTCGGTCGGCCTCAAGATGGTCGAGGCAACCCAGAACCTTACCAAGGCCTTAGTAGTTTTCTCAAGCGGCTTAACAGGTCGATTGGCCTCCAAATGGTCGAGGCTACCTAGAGCCTGACCAAGGCCTTAAGCTATTTTCCATAGTTGCTTGACAGCTCAGTCAGCCTCTAAATGGTCGAGGCCACCCAGAGCCCTACCAAGGCCTTTAAGCTATTTTGTAAAGTTTCTTTTGTTAGGGTTAGTATACTGAAAATTATGTTTTTAGTATTTAATTTTATTTTAATAAAATTAATTCTTTTCATTTTATGAGAATCTTTATGAGCAATGTATGTATACCATTTCTTTAATATTATGCATGGATATCCAATATTCTGTACAGTATTTAATCTGGTGTGTAGAGTACGACTAGCACACAGAAGATGAAATTTTAGGTTCTTGCAGAATATAAGTTTTATGTTCACAGTTTAGATGGAAATAGACATACTACGGTACGACTATAGCACAGAGTTTTAGTAGGTCTGTCTTGTTTACGAAAAATAGATAATAGCGTCGTCTATTGTTTCGACTCTCTGTGCTAGTACACTTTGTGTGTATTGAACGAGACACATTGGGGTAATTAATTTTTTACTGACTATATAAATTAATTTAAACCCCAAGATTTTTATGAATAGTGCTTATACTTTTAATCCTGAAATAATTATTGATTTGCGTATATTTAATATTTGTTATTTTGATTCATTAAAGGGTGCGATCTTATATGGGCCTATATTTTCGGTGAGTTGGATAGCGGTATTATTTATATAGTAAATATTAATTATTGACGGAATCCACGTCCTAAAATATCGAGATTGATGATACCCCTTAAGGAAGTTTATAAGTTTTGACAAGGCCAAACCCTACTGGTGGATTTGATTATCCGACAGTCAAATAAGTTAAGCGGAAGAGTTTAAAGAATATAAAGATGCAGATTAAATTAAATCGTAAGTAATTAAATTTAATTGGCGGGTATCAAGAATTTTAGCGTGGAGAGAAATGATAAGCATTTAATAACAGGAGTTTAATGCAAGAAGGCCTTAAGATTATAGGTCTGAGTGCATTTATAGTTCTTTAGTGATGTGAACTGTAACTCTGTGTTTTATGAAAATTACAAAAATTGCTACTAATTTTCCATAATTACAAATACCGCTATGAGATTTTTTTAATTGCGAAAACCACTGATGGGTGTCCGTGTTCCACTAGAAGTCTTACTCATTACTTCACAGGTCCCTACTGTAGCCCTATAAATATACGGGTAGACTAAACTAGGGTAGACTAAACTAGTTTCATAACATGTTTTTAAGACTAAATCTATCTAGGTTCTGTCAGTACGAATCCTTGATAGAAGCTCACACTACATTTAGGAATCACATAAGGAAATATAGTAGAAAATCTGATGGGAGTTTCAACTCAGAATCAAAATCGTAGTTGAAGAATCGACCAATAAAAAGGTATTCTTCTAAATTAACTTTGCTTGCACGGGTTTTAATTTTGATCATTCGACGTCAAAAGTTTTAACTGGAGCCCGTTTCGGCCGTTTTGTTTTTTGTTTACGGTTATCGGGACTGGGCCATTTTAGAACTGTGCTAACTTTGTTTTGCAGGCATTCTAATTCTAGTTTTATAATTGTCATTTATTTTTCATGTTTGATTGAATGAGTTTGTATGATAATTAGTTTTTTTTAAATCACGAGGGTTAACCGTGATATATCGAATGTGAGCCTTCGGGATATAGGATCGATGTAATAACTAGTTTTTTTATTTTTAAATATCTATTTAGATTATTTAAGAATATGTTAAATATATCCAAGAACACGAAGAACAGGAGACGACACCGGCAGTGGTTTTGAATTTTTAACGAGTCACAGATCGCAATAACTTTTTAACGATTTTAAATAATTTTTTTGGTAAATTTTTTGAAGTATTTATGCATTAAAAACAGTAACAAAAATAAGTCAAAAATAGCAAAAAAAATTACCCAAAAGTGCCCACCACCAATGGCTTTGCCTGTGGCAGTTCGGCGGCAATTTTAATGATTTTTTGGGTTATTTTTGGGACTATTTTTTGTACAATTTTTAGGCATAAAATATCAATAAATATATCTTAAAATACTTTCCAAAAACCAATAACAAACTAGGCCAAACAGTGCACAAAAAAAGGCACAAAACAATAGTGATTTTTTGGCAGCGGCGACGGTGCAATAGGCGCTGTTCAGGGGCTATTTTTGGGACCTTTTAAAACTCTTTTCAAGGCATTCTTCAAAGTATCACATGGCTGGTTATTTGAGCTATTTTTCAAAAGGCAACGGGCGCAAAAAGACTACCGAAAAAAGCTCAAACGAGTGGTAGAACAGGACGGCAGCGCTAATGGGCTGCAGCGCTGGTGGGCGGCGACAGCAATTTCCAAGCAGTTTTTTGGCTATTTTCGGGCATTTTTCAAATTAGATTTTTTTACAAAAATGTAGTATATTTCATTAGCTGTGTTAAAAAAAATGGGATAGAAACAAAGATCGGATGAGGTCGGATTAGCGTCGAGAAGTTTGCGGGACAACAGCGTTTTTTGTATTTTTTAGGCCATCGAAGATTGTTTTCTGCGCAATTTTTGAGCAAATATTTTAACAGAAAAATATAACTTTTTGAGAGCTTTCTTTCGGTATTAAAATCGTCGAAAATGGAGCTCGAATGAGGCAGCAAAAGCCGCTTGAAGGTGGTGGCTTGGTGGCGCCGGTGGTGGTGCTTAGTGGCCGACGGTGGTTGGCTGGCTCAGGGCTGTCTTTGATCGATTTCTGATGTGTTTGAAGATCATAATATGATATATGAGTGTATCACATAGTATCAAGAAAGTCTAATGCAATCAGAACACCGAAATCAGAGACGAACAAGGATTGATGCAGCTTATCTTCAACAAAAATTTGAAACTCACGAGAGTTTCTCTTTGATCATAAAACTGGGATATATATGCATATCGTTTATATATATATATATAAACTGCGTAGATGATTGAGTATCTATTTTATTTATCCTGTTAATTTAATTAATTCAAAATTTTAGTTTTAATTAAAATATTTTGTAATGAAAAAAAAATTAAAATTTTTTAATTAATTAATTTTAATTAAATGAAAAACTTTAGATATTTTATTTTATACAAAATATCAAGTTTAAGATGATTTTTTATAAAATTTGATATTTTGAAAAAACGTGAGAATTAATTCTAAATTTTGAATTAATTAATTAGAAAAATATTTAATCGAAATAAATTATTATTTTTTGAAAAATGTGAAACAAAAAATAAAATAAATAAATGACTTTACTCAATACCTTAGTTGAAAAGTTGAAAGAAAAACTATGCATTTATTAAATTTTTTTTTGTTATATATTTAAACATGAAAAGATAGTTTGGCAAACCGAAATCTTTGGAATCGTGTACATAGGAAGATGTTTGATTTTCTCAGATCGTGTGGTTTCGAAATCAATAAATTTATTTTAGTTAAACGAATTTTTATAATCCTAAAAAATATTTTAAAAATCTAAGTGGGAGATGAAATTTTTTCACAAATAAATCCCGCGATCTCCATCACCAGTTTGTAGGCGATGCAATTAAACCCTACGTGTTAGCAGTAAGGCCTTTCTCCCTATCGGACAAATTAATTACGGTATCACCAATACAAACTTCTTTTAGGGATAATTTTGGATAATTGTTAGTGTGGATCACTTCACCATCTGAAGGGTTCATTGCGAAGCGATAGATTTGGGATTAGGTGATGGTTAACACTTAGCTGTATATAATAATATCCTCTCCGTCTGAGTCATTGCTATTATATACTGAACCAAAACTATGTTAACTATTTAATTTTACTTGGCAGTGTTAGTTTCCTAGATAGTAAAATTAATAAGAATTGGCATGTCTGGTCATATAATGGATAGTAGGCATCTTCCCATCGAGACATGCTATTCACAAGATTCTAGGCTGCTGGCAAATATCTTTTAAAATAATATAGGGAACTAAATTAAAATAAATTGAAAGTATTACTCGTCATAATTAATGGTATTTTTAATTATGGGATTCTCAAGATTAAAATGGCTTTCAACCCACTCGCTTTAATACTCAAAGAAAACAAACAAACGGGGCCAAATTTTGTAGACAGGAAAAGTAACTTGGATATAACTTTAATTACCAATGGTATTCCTTTAATATTAGGAAATGTGTTTGTTTCAGAAAAAGGTTTTTTCTTTGGGCTGAAAGGCATGAAGAAGAAAAAAGTTTAGAAACAGGGAGACAAAATTTTTAGGATAGTTAGTGGGCCACGGACTGGTGAGAAAAATTCAAAAGGCAAATGTTTTCACTGCAAGTCAACAAGTTACTAGAAAAAGTTATGTCTAATATTTCTCAGAAGGCAGAATAAACAATGTAATTTCTGTTCACTTGTTGTGAAAACATGTTTAGCAGTGTTATCTACTAGAACCTGGTGTGTAGATACGGGAGCCACTAATCATGTTTATAATTTATTGCAGGGGTTCTAAAAATCCCGACAACTTTGTGATTGGGAGATTTACCTATATATGGGTAATAATACAAAAGTAACAACAGTTGCAATAGGAGATGTCACTCTCAGTTTTGGTGGAGGCAGGATTTTAATATTGAGAGATTGTCTTTATGTACCCTCCATTAGAAGGAATTTAGTTTTCAT
The DNA here is from genome assembly GCA_032360265.1 of Heliamphora ciliata. NCBI lineage: Eukaryota > Viridiplantae > Streptophyta > Magnoliopsida > Ericales > Sarraceniaceae > Heliamphora > Heliamphora ciliata. The sequence goes on from JAUMHN010174690.1 coordinate 30,472, forward strand.
TTATAGATTAGTTAAAGACAGATATTTGGTTTATTTTAATAACTCTGTGGTTATTAAGGATAATAAATGAGTTATCTATTCTACTACATTGGTGGATGATCTTTATGTTATTACTCCAATCTCTCCTATCTACAACTAACTAAAATGAATAACACATCTAATTTATCATATAAGAGAAAATTTTCTTCTTTAATGAACCTAACGTTTCTTTGGTACTTATGCTTGGGACATATTAATCTAAAAAGGATAAATAGACTAGTAGAAAATGGACCTTTGAGTTCATTGATATCTACTCAAAGTATGGATATATTTACCTGATGCATCATAAGTCTAAATATTTTGAGAAATTTAAAGAATTCAAGGCGGAGGCAGAGAAGCGTCTAGGTAAAAGTATCAAATCACTACGATCTGACCATGGTAGGAAACACCTCTTTAGGGAGTTTAGGGACTACCTGTCATTAGAGGGGATTATATCCCAATTGACTGCACCTGACACTCCATAATAGAATGGTGTAGCAGAAAGAAAGAATATGACTCTTATGGAGATGGTAAGATCCATGATGAGTTATTCAATTTTAGTGGATTCGTTTTGGGGACTCGCTATAGAGAGAACAGCTTACATTCTAAACATGGTACCTTCTAAGTTAGTATCTTCTACTCCTATAGAATTGTGGACCGGGCGTAAGCCTAGACTAAAACACATTCAGATTTTGGGGTGTCCAGTACATGTGCTGAAAGGGAAGGCATGTAAGTTGGAACCGAGGACAGAAGTCTATTTTTTTGTGGGGTATCCCAAGAAAATGAAGGGTGGTCTATTTTATAATCATAAGGATTAGAAGGTCATTGTTAGCACTAATACCCGATTCTTGAAAGAGAATTATATTATCAATCACAAGCTCAATAAAAAATTTATTCTGAATGAACTGAGAGGAAATACCAGTAGAACGGAAGAGGAACCAGAACTCACTGATATTTTATTACCTCGTCGTAGTGGCAGGAATATCAAGTCAAGTGCAAATCAAGAACAGGGTGCTGATGCACAGGGTCCAGATTCTACACAGCATGTTACTGCTAGTACACAGACATAGGTAGGCCTCGTTGTTGTGGAAGGGTTGTTCATCAACATGATCGGTATATGTTCTTACGAGAGTCTTTTGGTAAAATACCAGGAGAACTGGATACTGAACCCTGTAACTACAATGAAACACTTCAGGTTAAAGATGCAGAACTTTGGCAAAGGGCTATGAATTCAGAGATGGAATCTATGTATTCCAATCAGGTCTGAGAACTTGTAGAAGCACCCGAAAGGATAAAATCCATTGGATGCAAGTGGATCTACAAGAGGAAGAGAGGAGTAAACGAAAAGGTTGAAACCTTCAAAGTTAGGCTTGTTGCTAAAGGGTTCACTTAGAAAGAAGGGATCGATTATGAGAAAACCTTTTTGCCAGTAGCCATACTTAAGTCTATCCGGATTTTCTTATCCATTACTGCTCATTTCAATTACAAAATCTGCCAAATGATTGTCAAGACAGCTTTTCTTAACGAAAGTCTTGACAAGTGTATCTATATGATACAACCAGATGGATTCATTACAAAGGGCTAACAACACATGTTGTGTAGGTTTTAGAGACCCATTTATGGACTTAAGTCGGCATCGAGGTCTTGGAACACTCAGTTTGATCAAGCCATTAAGTCTTATGGTTTTGATTAGAGTCCGAATGAGTGATGTGCGTACAAGAAGCGTGACGGAAGTGTGGTGATCTTCCTAGTACTTTACATAGATAATATCTTGCTCATCTATAATGATGTGGGGGCATTATCTATGATTAAAGTATAGTTATCTGAGCAGTTTGATATGAAGGATTTGAGAAAAGCCAGTCACATCCCTAGGATCAAGCTTTTACGATAACAAAAACAAGGGATGTAGGGCTTATCACAAGCAAAGTATATTGATGATATCCTTACTCGTTTTAGCATGCAAGATTCCAAGAAAGGGTTTCTCCCTTTCAAGCATGAAATCACTCTATCCAAGGATCAATGTTTTAAGACACCTAACGAGATAGAGAAGATGAAGGCAGTTCCTTATATTTCGACAGTAGGAAGCATCATATATGCAATGCTTTGCACTAGACTCGACATCTGCTTTACCGCTAGTATGATTAGTAGATATCAGTCTAATCCAGAACATGAGCATTGGACTGCGGTAAAGAATATAATTAAGTACCTGAAAGGGACTAAGGATTATACATTGGTTTACCAGGCAGACAGTCAAATACCTTTGGGGTACACAGACTCAGATTTCTAATCTGACAAGGATTCACATAATTCTACCTCAGGATATGTGTTTACCTTAGAGAAGTGGAGCTATAAGTTGGAGGAGTATCAATCAGTCTTGTATTGCTGATTCTACCATGGAAGCTGAGTACTTGGCAGCTCCTAAAGCAGCCAAGGAGGCCGTTTAGCTTAGAAACTTTTTGTTGGATCTAGACGTGGTACCTTCAGTTCAATCGGCTATTACATTTTATTGTGATAATAGCAGAGCAATTGCAAACTCGAATGAGCCAAGAGTCCACAAGAAAGGAAAACACATTGAGCGTAAGTATCACCTGATACAAGAAATTATATAAATGGGTGATGTTGTTGTGACCAAGATTGCATCAAGAGACAATCATGTAGATCCTTTTACAAAGATCTTACCGACTAAGACTTTTGATAGTCATGTAGAGGGCATGGGAGTCAGATATATGGCAGCATGATTTTGAGTATAAGTGAGAGATTGTTAGGGTTAGTATACTAAAAATCATGTTTTTAATATTTAATTTTCTTTTAATAAAATTAGTTCTTTCCATTTTATGAGAATCTTTATGAGCAATGTATGTATACTATTTCTTTAATATTATAAATGGATATCCAATATTCTGTACAGTATTTAATCTGGTGTGTAGAGTACGGCTTGTACACAGAAGATCAGATTTTAAGTTTTTACAGAATATAAGTTTTATGTTTACAATTTAAATAAAAATGGTCATACTATCAGTACAACTGTAGCACAGAGTTTTAGTAGGCCTGTCTTGTTTATAAAGGACAGATAATAGCGTCGTCTATTGTTCCAACTATCTGTGCTAGTACACTTTGTGTGTATTGAATGGGACACATTGGGGTAATTAAATTTATACTGATTATATAAATTAATTTACATCCCAAGGTTATTATGAATAGTGCTTATATTCTTAATCTTGAAATAATTATTGATTTACGTATATTTAATATTCGTTGTTTTGATTCATTAGATGGTGCAATCTTATATGGATCTATATTTTCGGTGAGTTAGATACCGGTATTATTTATACGGTGAATATTAATTATTGACGGAATTCACATCCCAAAATATCGAGATTGACGATACCCCCTTAAGGAAGCTTATAAGTTTTGACCGGACTAAACCCTATATGTGATTTGATTATCCGGCAGTCAAATAAGTTAAGTGAAAGGACTTAAGGAATATCAAGATACAGATTAAATTAAATCGTCAGTAATTAAATTTAATTGATGGGTATCGAGAATCTTAACGTGGGAAGAAATGATAAGCATTTAATAATAGGAGCTCAATGCAAGAAGGTCTTGAGATTATGGGTCAGAGTGCATTTATAGTTCTTTAGTAGTGTGAACTGTAATTTAGTATTTTATGGAAATTACAGAAATCGCTGCTAATTTTTTATAATTGCAGATACCGCTATTAGGTTTGCTTAATTACAAAAATTACTGATAGGTATCTATGTTTCATTGGAAGTCTTACTCATAATTACTCCACGGATCCCTACTGTAACTCTATAAATATGCGGGTAGGCTGAACTAGTTTCATAACTTATCTTCAAGACTAAAGCTGTCCAGGTTCTGCTGGTATGAATTCTTAATAGATTATAGCCTACACTATATTCAAGAATCGCATAAGGGAATACAGTAGAATGTCTGACGGGAGTTTCAACTCGGAATCCAAATCATAGTTGAAGAATCGACCGATAAAAAGGTATTCTTCTAAATTAACTTTGGTTGCACGGATTTTAATTTTAATCGTTTGACGTTAAAAGTTTTATCTGAAACCCATTTCGGCATTTGCTCGTCTAGTTAATTTTTTATCAAAAATTGTTTGCAAAAATAATAATTTTAGCTGTTTTGCCTCCAACAGCTTTATTGCTCGGTCGGTCTCCAGATAGTTAAGTTGGTTGCTAATTAGTCATTTTCTAATAACTCGGTCAGCATAGGTCACCAGAGGCCAAATTTCAAAACAGTGGCTAAGTTATTAAAAAATGATAGTGGCTAAGTTATTAAGCCTAGTGACATGTTTTCAAAATAGTTTTCTAATTTATACGACGCAATATACTAAGTCACTCAGACAGTATATTACAGATCAACATACGGAGAAAAAGGTAAAAAAACCAAATTAGCAATTATGTAAACAACATTGCTAAAATACGGCCCAATAGATAGTAAAAATTTAGAGGTGTTCATAACTAAAGGTACTAACAAGAGTTATGAAGGAGTTACGAAGAGAAAATTTTAACAAAGAGTTCCTGCTTAACTGTCAGCCTCATCGTCCTCAGGTTGGAATTTGTAGAAGTCAAGAATTGGGAAGGCAGCAACAGCCTGAACCTTTATTCCTTCAAATCCACTGAGATAGTACTCAGTCATCTTTGCATCATATTCGTCAGAGGCCTTGTACTTCTCAAGGGATAAGCACTCCACTGCACCAAGCTTGGACTTCAGCTCTAGTACCCGGGCGTTGCTCATATCTTCCAACTGCTTAGCAGTGGCCACTTGAGCTTCCAAGTCTACGGTTCTCTTCTCAGCTAGCAGCGTTCCTTCCTCAGCCTTCTTTAACTGCTCCTCCTTCTCAGCAAGTTCCTGCTTCAATTGTTCAAGCTCCTCGGTGTGCTTCGCCTTCTCCTCTTTCAGGGCAGTCACCTGAGCTACACCGACTCGATGGTGCAACTCACGCTAATGGTAGCGCTGGTGTAGGGACCCAGTCACTTGTTATTTTCTAGAATTAATGAAAATGAGTTATGAAAAGTGTGGTGAAAAATAGCTAAATGTATAAATCGTGTATAGGAATTAAAACTTGAGCATGTTAACGTTGCTACCAACGACTAAATGTTTGTAGTGCATGAAAACGGCATTGCAAGGTGTATGGCTTATGTTTTGGGCTGGCTTGCATTCTTTAGCTCTTTTCTCTCATTCTTTTCTTTTCTCTCTCTCTCTCTATCTCTCTCTCTATTTCTCTCTAGAATAGAGGTTGAGAGATAGAGTTTAGTTCAGATGATTCTTGGGCTCTCTTTGCTTCCCTTGGTTGTGATTCTTTGCTCCTCTCTCGGTAAAATACCTATTAGAGGCTCGAGCTTAGCATTGGAGACTTCTTTTTCACCACTTAGTTGGAGATTCTTGTAATTGGAGCTTACTAGAGGTGTTTTCTTAGTGCTAGAGCTTTAAAGAGGTAGGATCTATGACTATCCTTGAATATCTAGGTGATATGAGTTGTGTTTTTGAGTTTGTGAACATAAATGCATGAAAGAAGTGTTTTCGAGCCCTTGGTTAGGGTTTAGCGTTAAAGAATGTTAAATCTTAGATCTACAGATGACTTAACATGATTGTACCTTTTCATTATCGTTGGATATGATCGAGGTCGAGAAATGTAGGGCTACGGTTTGAGTTTGAACTAAAACCATGAAAGTTGGGGCTTTTAGGGTTAAAGGACCCGTAAGTTGAAATTGATGAAACTATTGAATAAATTGGGATTTTATTAACCTATTGCATTTATATTCCATGTTTTGAATGATATGTAAAAAATGGTGGGTAATAGGTTGGGGTTTTGGTGCAAAATCGGTAACCTATCGACTTTGAACCGTATGAAAGTGTTAATTTGGGGGCTTTGAGCCTTTTTATTCGAAAATATGAATTATGAGAATTTATGTGATGGTTGGAATTAGAACCATAATGGCGTGGGTTTGGCGAGAGAAATCGGGTTAACGGTTGGACTCGTATTAGTTGTTAAAGAACTTGATATAATTAAAGTACCGTATGATCGAATTGAATGATTATGTTTAGATATGAGTTGCTCCTCAATAAAAGATCAAAAACTTCTGCAATGTAAGGTAGGTCCTTCCTTCGGGTTAATCCCCATAAAAGCGTGATCTTAGGCGGCACACCCATCAATATTTCTAAGGGAAACCAAAAATGTGAGCTCTCCGTGTCGAGCTATCAAATGGGTATTTATTTCTCAGACCTCGCGTGGCCCAATGGCGATAAATACGCCTAGGTCTATAGGCACTGTCTAGCGTTGGTACTTAATTAAATCATTGAATGAGTTGGGTTGACAAACCATTTTTGGGTGGAATGAATAGCTATGGATTATGGAACATATTGGGATGGTTGGGCCATGGTGAGGTGATTGATCATAATGGTTAGCTTAATTAAGATTATCGAACTTTGAACCATAACCTTTACTTGAAAACTCGATTATGTGACGGGAGCTTGATTTTGGACAAATAAAATTAGTTTTGGAGAAATTTATATGTTGCATCCCACATAACCATCCTCACATGTCATGTATACCTTCATTGTTAATCTTTTTCCTATGAGCCTCAAATCATGTTGTTTAAAACATTTCAGGTGATAGCAGAAAGAAAGTGTTGGAGTAAGATGGACGATCACAGGACTTTTTTTGAGTAGTTGATAGAATTACACATTCTTTGATAACATCTTTTGAGAAATGAAAGTGTAAGCGTAATTCTTATTTTTGAGCTCTTAGATTAATATATTTTGGGTTATGTCACCCGTGTTGTAAGGCCCTAAGACCATAACCTCATGAGTTGCGTGTATGTGAGGGCGTTGGGCTCGTTGGATGGGTTGAATCCCTTGTTTTTGAATGTTATCTAGTGATCTTGAAGGTTTGATTCCAAGTTTTTAGATCGAAAGAGATTATTTCACTATCAAATATATGCTTTATTTCATAATTTTGCCTATTTAAAACTATGTTCAAGGGATGAGGAAATAAGTGTCTTTTTTAACACTTAGAAAAAATTTTAGGATTTTGGGCAGTATGCTCTTGGGTACCTCACCAGTCTAGCGAACTCCGCTGGGTGTCTTTTTATCGAACTTTATTCCAAATTAGGGCTTTCATTAAATGTATTTGGGGTATTCTTGGGGGAATGTAAATGGACTATTTTTGGGAAGTTTCATGTAAAGGACTTTGGCTCTTGAGCATTTTCTTAAATCGATTTCTTGCATTCTTTAAATTACTCGGGTTTTTATTATTACGGAATCGGAGCATTACAGATTGGTATCAAAGCTTTAGGATCGAATACGTAGGAACCATGGGAGTGATTGATCCATTGCATGAGAGTTTGTATTGATGTGTGACATTTATGACTTGGTGTGCTAGCATGAAATATCTTGGGTATAACTTGATATTTACGTGCTATGCGGTATTTGGGCATAGGGGTTGGACTATTAGGATGATGTGTCTTACCCTTGGACGACCGGTCTACTAGTTTGGGGTTCGAATTATTAAAGCATTTGGCCGATGTCTATTCTAATTAGAAATCCAAACAAGTTACCTAGGTTAACGTGTTATTCCGATTAGTTCTTCTCGTTATGTGTTGCATAAGGTGCATCGATACTATGATACATGTTATGTGGTATCTTGTTGAGGGACGGTGTTATCCGTGAGAGATGAGTTGCTATAAGCCTTGTTTTGATATCTTCCCTTGTTCTTTCTTATCCTTAGAGCGATGTTGCCAAGATGTGGTAAAGGCCGAGGTCGTAGCCGTGGTCGTGCATATGTCCAAGTTTCGAAAGAAGGGGATGTGTATGCCCTATGGGAACAAGCGGGTGGCATCGATGTTGTTCAGGAAATGATCATGACCATGCGAGTGTTGGCCGATGCGGCTAGGGTTGGAGCTAGAGCTCCTGAGCCAAGGGTCATAGTGGCAATGAGAGAATTCTAGCGACTGGATCCTTTAACCTTTTTTAGGGAGTTAAACCCCAAAGTTGCTACTGAGTGGTTAGAGGTGACTATGACGATTTTTAACACCCTAGAGATCGAGGAGGATGAACTGCGAGTAAGGCTAGCAGTATTCCATCTTCGGGAAGATGCGAGAGAGTGGTGGAAATTTGCTAAAACCACCATAGATGGCACGTGAATCGCTTTTACTAGGGTCTTTTTGGAAAAATATTTTTTGAGTTCGTCGAGAGACACATATTGGGAGGAATTTCAACCCCTTATTTGGGGAAATCTTTCCGTGGTCCACTATGAGGACAAGTTAACGAATCTATCACAGTTCGCATCTGAGATGGTGTCGACGGAGGAGTTACACACCAAGAGATTCGAAAGGGATCTTCGACCCTATATCAAAGATAGAATTATAGTATTAGGTTTTTGGATCTACACTAAGATAATGGAGGCCGCTATCCGAGTTGATAATTCCATAGCAGAAAGCCGCAAGATTCGTGAAAGTAAGTCGCATCAGGGGGCTTCTAGTGCGGAGTTAGAGGGGCGCTAACAACAGAGGCAGAAGTCAGGAGGATCGAGTTCCTATCCAACGGGGCCCTAACCACAATCACGGTCAGCATCTGCACCATCCATTGCATCATCTGGATGTTATGAACGTCTGGAGTTCGTATGCTACACATGCATGCAACCAAGACACCATGCTAGGGATTGCACACAGAGAGGATAGCAGTAGCAGAGTCAGGCTCAAGGGTGGACCCCACTTTCATGTTTTCAGTGTAGCCAAATGGGTCACATACGTTAAGATTTCCCTAAAGGAGAGAGCATTCAGGATGCTTCTGGAGCACATTAGGGACAGGCATCACAGGGACGACAAGGCTATGGCCAGTCGCAGTAATATTTTGGGGTCCAATCAGGAAGAACAACAGGAGAATCTACCTCAGCTCAGTTAGTGAGGTAGGCAGGAGTTAGTGAGGCAGTCAGTCCATCAATTATTCAAGGTACCTTTTTAGTGTACCATTCATGAGCTAGTGGTCTCGTTGACACCAGAGTATCGCATTTATTCCTCTCATTTTCATTTGCACTTGCATTTGGGGTTAGAGGTTGACATGTTAGGTAGCGCTTGACGAGTAGAGACACCGATTGGTGAGAATACCATGCTAAGTTGTGTTTGTAGAGCCTGTGAGATGGAGATTACCAACCACCGTTTATTGTTTGATCTTATCGTGCTCAATAGCCTGATTCGATATCATCCTATGGATGAATTGGTTGACTACCTTTCGCGCCTTCATTAATTGCGACTGGCAATGAGTGTTTGTTTGCACGCCAAAGGGAGACTCCTTTCATTCTGTGGGTGACCAGGATGGCGGCTTAGTGGCTAGACCTGTTAGTTCACGAAGTCGTGACAACCTTAACCTCCTTTTCTCTACCTTATCGACGAATGAGGTTGATTCTACTCGGGGAGAGCTTTCTCCTATTTTCAGTGAGTTTTCAGACGTGTTTCTGGACGACTTATTTGAGCTTCAGCCATGGTGAGAAGTTGTGTTTTCCATAGACCTCATTCCAGGGACCGCCCCCATTTCTATGCCTTCATATCATTTTGCACCGGCCGAGTTGCTAGAGTTGAGGGTGCAGGTTTAGGAGTTATTAGACAAGGGTTTTATTCGCCCTAGTGTGTCCCCTTAGGGAGCTCCGGCGTTATTTGCGAAGAAGACGGATGGATCATTACACCTTTGTATCGACTATCGTAACCTGAATCACGTGACCGTTAAAAATGAGTACCCTATGCCCCTTATCGATGACTGGTTTGACCAATTGAAGGGTTCGTGCTGTTTCTTAAATATTGACTTGAGATCAGGTTATCATCAGTTGTGAGTCAAGAAGGAGAAATTTCGAAGACGGCTTTTCGTACCCATTATGGGTATTTCGAGTTTTTAGTCATACCTTTTGGATTGACTAATATGCTAGTGACGTTCATGTACCTTATGAACCATATCTTTCACCCTTACCTTGATCGATTCGCACTAGTGTTCATGGATGATATTTTAATTTATTCGCCGTTGAAGAAGGCACACGAGGCGCATCTTCAAGTTGCCCTACAGTTGTTGCGGGAACACCAGTTATATGCCAAGTACGATAAATGTGAGTTTTGGTTGCCCGAGGTGAAGTTTTTGGGACAGTTAATTTGGGGATATGGGGTAGCAGTGGATTCTTCTAAGATAGAAGCCATGATGGGGTGGGAGAGGTCGTAAAATGTATTCGAGATTCAGAGTTTCTTGGAATTGGCGGGTTACTACCGTCAGTTCATGAAAGACTTCTCTAGGCTTGGAGCACCAATGACGTGCCTTACGAGAAAGGAAGTTAACTTCGTATGGAACGATAGTTGTGAGCTCGCTTTTCAGATGCTGAAGACGAGGCTGACCAGTGCACCTATTCTGATCATACAGGAGAGAGTACTCGATTATGCCATTTACTGCGATGCATCGCGAGGGTTTGGGTTGCGTGTTAATGCAACAACCAAGGTAGTCGGCTATGGATCGAGGCAATTTAAGATTCATGAAAAGAATCACCCTACGCATAATTTGAAGCTTGCAGCAGTGGTCCTTGCTCTAAAGGCCTGGAGGCACTATTTGTATGATGAATGCTTTAAAGTGTTTTCGAATCATAAGAGCTTGAAATATTTATTCTCGTACAAGGATTTGAATCTATGCCAGAGCAGGTGTATAGCGTTTATGGGAGATTATGATTTTGATCTATACTATCATTTGGCTAAAGCCAATGTGGTGGCCGACGCTCTTAGTCGGAAATCTTTGAGCTCACTAACTCATATAGCCATTAGGGAGTGGAGTATGCTTGGGGAAGTTGACAAGTATGACCTTTAGTTGGGTGAGTTCGGTGATCGCATTACCTTATTCACGGTGATTTCTCAGCCCACCCTTGTTCACTACGTTACAGAGGCTTAGCGATCGGATGTAGAGAGCTTGATGTTTCGGGAGTGAGTCTTGAGTGAACTATTCACTCTAATCAGAGTTTGAGGTTTGGAGGGAGGATCTTTGTGCCAGAATCGTGTCGAGGGAACGTGCTTCATGAGTTCCATCATTTGCATTTAGTGGTGTATTCGGGTGGCACCAAGATGTATCGTGACGTATGTAGACAATTTTGGTGGAGGGGTATGAAAAAAGACGTTATGCTTTTCATCTCGTGTTGCCTTGCCAGCAGATGAAGGCCGAGCATCAAAAACCAGCAGGTTAGTTGCAACCATTGCCAGTGTCAGAGAGGAAATGGGAAAATATTACCATGGATTTCATTCTGTGCCTTTCGAGGTCACCAAGGGGCATGATGTCGTGTGGGTCGTGGTGAATAAATTAACTAAGTCCGCGCACTTCCTTCCTATTCATATAACGGATTCTGTTGATAAGCTTAACAAGCTTTATGTGAGTGAGATTGTCAAACTCCACGGAATGCTAGTTTCCATTGTCTCAAACCGAGATCCTCCTTTCACGTCACAGTTTTAGTAGAGTTTGTAGTCAGCTATGGGAATGAGCCTACTTCTTAGTATTATTTTTCATCCACAGATCAATGGCCAGTCAGAGCACACCATTCAGGTACTCGAAGATATGTTACGAGTTTGTGTTCTAGACCTTTCTAGGTCTTAGGAGGACCATTTATCGTTGGTGGAGTTTGCTTACAATAACAGTTGCCAGTCAAGCATTGAGAAGGCATCTTATGAGGCATTGTAGAGTAGACCTTGTAGGTCACCCTTATGTTGAACCAACATTGGCGAGATGGCCGTGTTAGGACCCAAGCTTGTGCGCGAAATCACAGAAAATATCATCGCGATCCGTAAGCATTTAGTGACCTCTCAAAATCATCAGAAGAGCTATGCAGACAAGAGAAAAAGACTGTTAGCGTTTGAGGTGGGAGACCACGTATTCTTAAAGGACTGGCCATTGAAGGGTTCAATGAGATTTGGGAAGAGTGGAAAGTTATCGCCACATTTCATTAGGCCATTTAAGATCCTCAATAAGATCGAAGAGATAGCCTATTGCTTTTCCTTGCCACCACAGTTAGCCTTCGTGTATTGGACGGAGTTGAAAGTAGAGGATAATGTTACCAACTAGGAAAGACCAGTGAGAGTTCTCGACACCAAAAAGAAAGTCCTAAGGGGTAGAACTATCACCTACATAAAGGTTTTGTGGCTTTACCATGGCGTTAAAGATGCCAAGTGGGAGCGAGACTCGAAAGTTTGTAAAAACTACTTTGAGTTGTTTGATCCTTGATGCATGTGTAATTTTGGGGATGAAATCTCCCAAGTGGGGGAGGTTTTAGGGAACCAGTCCCTTGTTATTTTTTAGAATTAATGAAAATAAGTTATGATAAACGTGGTGAAAAATGGTTAAATATATAAATTGTGTGTAAAAATTAAAACTTGAGCATGTTAATGTTGCTACCAACGACTGAATGTTTACAAGTGCATGAGAATGACGTTACGAGGTGTTTGGCTTATGTTTTGGGCTGTTTTGCATTCTTTTGTTTGGGTTTTTCACCCAGTGATGACTGCTCGAGCGATGGGGATCCTGCTCGAGCAAACAGGTGGCAGAGAGTTCAGGTAAGTGAGGATCGCTCGACCTGTTGGGAGTTCGCTCGAGCGGACTGTAGATGAATAGGATTTTTAAAGTCGCGGGTTGGTTCTTTTCTCTCATACTTTTCTTTCATCTCTCTCTAGAATAGAGGTTGAGAGCTAAGGTTTGTTTTGGAGGGTTCTTGGGCTCTCTTTGCTTCTCTTGGTGGTAATTCCTTGCTCCTCCCTCGGTAGAATACCCGTTGGAGGCTCGAGCTTGGCGTTAGAGGCTTTATTCTCACCACTCGATTGGAGATTCTTGTCATTGGAGCTTACTAGAGGTGTTTTCTTGGTGCTAGAGCTTTAAAAAGGTAGGATCTATGACTATCCTTAAATATCTATGTGATGAGTTGTGTTTTTTATTTTGTGAACATAAATGCATGAAAATAGTGTTTTTGAGCCCTATGTTAGGGTTTGGTGTTAAAGAATGTTAAATCTTAGATCTACGGATGATTTAACATGATTATACCTTCTTATTATTGTTGAATATGATCGAGGTTGAGAAATATTGGGCTAGGGTTTGGGTTTGAACCAAAATCATGAAATTTAGGGCTTTTGGGGTTAAGAGACCCGTAGGTTGAAATTGATGAAGCTATTGAATAAATTGGGATTGTATTAACCTATTGCATCTATATTCCATGTTTTGAATGATATGTGAAAAATGGTCCGTAGTGGGTTTGGATTTTAGTGCAAAACTGGTAACCCGTCGACTTTAAATCGTATGAAAGTGTTAACTTGGGGGCTTTTAGCCTTTATATTCAAAAATATGAATTATGAGAATTTATGTGATGGTTGACATTAGAATCGTAATGGCGTGGGTTTGGCGAGAGGAACCGGGTTGACGATTGAACTCATATTGATTGTTAACGAACATGATATAATTAAAGTACCGTGTGATCGAATTGAATTATTAAGTTTGGGCATGAGTTGCTCTTTGGGAAAAGTTCGAAAACTTATGCAATGTAAGGTAGGCCCTTCCTTCGGGTTAATCCTCGTAAAAGCGTGCCTTTGGGCGGTCCAACCATTGATGTTTCTGAGGAAAATCAAAAATGTATGCTCTCCATGTTGAGCTATAGATTGGGTATTTAATTCTTGGGCCTCACGTTGCCCAATGGCGATAAATACGCTTGGGTCTACAAGCGCCGTCCGGCTTTGGTACTTAATTAAATCATTGAATGAATTGAACTAGCAAGCCACTTTTGGGTGGAATAAATAGCTATGGATTGTAGAACATATTGGGTTGGTTGGTCCATGGTGAGGTGACTGATCATAATGGTTAGCTTAATTAAGATCATCAAACTTTGAACTATAACCTTTACTTGAAAACTCGATTATGTGATGGGAGCTTGATTTCATACAAATAGAATTGGTTTTGGAGAAATTTATATGTTGCATCCCTCGTAACCATCCTCACATGTCATGCATATATTCACTGTAAGTCTTTTTTCTACGACCCTCGACTCATGTTGTTTAACAACATTTTAGGTGATAGCAGCAAGAAAGTGTTTTGAGTAAGATGGATGATCGCTGGACTTTTTTTTAGTAGTTGATAGAATTACATTCTTTGATAGCATCTTTTGAGAAATGAAAGTATAAATATAATTCTTATTTTTTAGCTCTTGGATTAATGTATTTTGGGTTAAGTCACTCATGTTGTAAGGCTTTAAGGCCATAGCCTCATGAATTGTATGCATTTAAGGGCGTTGGGCTCGTTTAATGGGTTGAATCCCTTGTTTTTGAATGTTATCTGGTGATCTTGAAGGTTTGATTTTGGATTTTTGGATCAAAAGAGATTATTTCACTATCAAATATATGTTCTATTTCATAAGTTTGCCCATTTAAAACTATGTTTAAAGGGTGAGAAAATGGGTGCCTTTTTAACACTTAGAAAAATTTTCAAGATTTTGGGCAATATGCTCTCGGGTACTTCACCGCTCGAGCAGTGAAGAGTCCGCTCAAGCAGACTCCGTTAGGTGCTTTTTATCGAACTTTGTTCAAAATCAGGGCTTTCGTAAAATGTTTTTGGGGTATTCTTGGGGGAACGTAAATAGACTATTTTTGGAAAGTTTTATGCAAAGGACTTTGGATCTTGAGCATTTTCTTAAATCGGTTTCTTGCATTCTTTAAATTACTCGGGTTTTTATTATTACAGAATCAGGGCATTACAGATTGGTATCATAGTTTTAGGTTTGAATACCTAGGAACCATGGTAGTGGTTGATCCATTGCGTGAGAGTTTATATTGATGTGTGACATTCATGACTTATTGTGTTAGCATGAAATATCTTGGGTATAACTTGACATTTGCGTGCTATGTGGTATTTGGACATGGAGGTTGGACTATTAGGATGACGGCATAACAACCACTGCGATGGCTGGGATAGGAGGCAACTGCACTAGCACTTCTTCTAGCTGAGCAGGCTAGTTGTCTAGGCCACCTGAGGAGTCCAAGTCCACAACCTCCTTCTCGGAGGTTACAGGGGAGTCTCGTAGTGAGAAGGCATGTAGCCCTTTCCCGTTTACCAGTAGTCTGGGCTTCGTTAGAGGTGGGGACTCTCCGTCACCAGCAACGTGAGCCCAAATCTTAGCCAGTAGGGACTTATTAATCTTCTTCGACATATTTGAAAAGGAAGCAAATCGAAAATTAAAACACGAATATATAAGATAAATAAGAAAAGAATGAGAAGAAAGGGAATAGTGGAGAACGGATCTCACAAGAAATAAACAGGCCCAGCAAGAAAGCACAAAGCTTCGCCTTAGTCACCAAATCCCTATAGACTCTGTCTAGATGTTTTCAAGCAACTTTTACTCAGCTCAGGCTTGTGGAATCAAGCTGCGGCTCCGCGGAGATATCACCCGGTTGAGGGTCACCCCACACTCTCTATATCTTTGAGACATTCGGTCCTAACTCTTCCCAATCTTAGAGCTCCCACCCTTCATCGAAAATGAAAAATAACTTGTCCTTCCAATGTTTATTGGAGAATGGACAACCTTGGATGAGTGCTCGGTCATCGGACCAAGACTGAAAGAAGAACTACCCAGCCTGCTTCTCCTTGGGCCTATAGCAGTGGAGAAACTCTTCCACTGTCAGATGTTCCTCACCGGCACTAGACTCCTCCCATAGCACTATGCATCCCAAAAGGATGCACCATGCATTTAGTAAAAGCTGAACCGGGACTAAGCCTAAGAAAGACTGAAGCTCTCGCATGATGCGAGGAAAGGGTAGACGCAGACCAACCGAAAGGGTGTGCTCGTACAAGCACACCTCCTTGGGAGCAAAGGAGTAGGCCCTCTTCCGAGAGCTGGGGAGCCTAAGAGGTACGGTAGGAGGGATCAGGTATTTCTCTTGTATGCGCTCAAGGTCAAAAAGGCGAGGGAGCTATCAACTCTGCGGCTATTGACGAGCTAGCCAACAATACAGGCTGAGAGCTCGACGGGGGGGGGGGGGGGGGGGGGGGGGGGGGGGGGGGGGGGGGGGGGGGGGGGGGGGGGGGGGGGGGGGGGGGGGG